>VZTY01035241.1:0-58935 GCA_013400935.1 Turnix velox
AAACTATTCTATGATTCTCTAAACATTCAAAGCTGCAGTTGTCCATAATGGAGTGGCTAATCTATAACCTTCAGCTCAGGATGAAGATGCCAGGACTGGTCTGTGTGGAAGCCAAGGAGAGCAGTGGGTGCTGCCTGTCAGAAATGATGCACACTGGAAATCCTGCCAAGCAAAGGCAGGCTGGGATGGCACGGACCAACAAACAGCCCTGGCAGAGCTGTAGATACCCCTGCAAGGTGCCTGCATCCAGCCAGAAATGCTCAACCTTCCCACTCACAGAAGGACAACAGCAAATCCATCACTTTTACAGCTTCTTCTGAGAGCCTCAAGGACATTCATCTTCCCAACCAAAGCATGGAGGAAAAAAAAGGAGTTGTTAGCTACTTAGTTTGAATTAGTTTCTTCCAGAAAATGGTAGGGAGTGCAGAAGAACCTCTGAAACACCTGGATAAAATACATCCCTGTGTCTAAACTAATCTTCCACCCCATTACCAATGGTTCTCCACAGAAATGTGATAGTGAAACTGTTCTGACAGGAGAAATGTGGTGCCTTGGTCACAAGGTGATTTTTTTTAACCCAGTAGATTTCAATCAGAGCAAGCACAAAGTGTGAGAAACTTCCACCTCAAAAAGGACTAAGCAGCCACACAGCATCTGCTGTGCAGGGAATAACTTGATTTATTTTTTTCATAACAAAGGGAATAATTTGCTCAATGCATCACTTTGAAGAAAAGTCATCATAAGCCATTTCACAGAAGGCAACATATGTTATTATTTACAATGCATCTCATTAAGATCAAACTTCACTTTTTCTGGAGACCAAGGAGGAGTTCTGATTTTCATAAGGTCCAACTCATTTCAATCTGCAAAGTACAGCTAGTTTCCACTTAGAAAATACAACTGCTGCTTCCATGCAAGGCACACAAGCTGTGAAATGTATTGATAATCACCCACAAGCAACACAAAGCGTTTCTAAAAATCTGAAATTTTATGTGCCAAAGATGATGACCTGCAGCTGGAAAGTACTCAGGAGTGGGATGAATGATCTCTAGCCAATTCAGCAATGGCTTTCAGATATGAATCACAGAATCAAAGGGTTGGAAAGGACCTTCAAAGGTCATCTAGCCCAACCTCCTGCAGTGAGCAGGGACATCCTGCACTTGGTCTGGTTGCTCAGAGCCTCAGCAAGCCTGGTCTTGGATGCCTCCAGGGTTGGGGTCTCCTCCACCTCTCTGGGCAACGTGTTCCAGTGAAAAACATGAAGAATTTTTCTCTTTCTATACTTGTATTTAAGTCAGCAATGACTTCTCTATATCATATGTACACTACAGGATTGGAAGATAATCCTCAGGAAATATTTGAAAAGAGAGTGCACAATTTGGAGTCCACCAAGCTCCACATCACCTGAAAACAGAGTTTGCACAGACAGGAAAGAGGTAGAAAATACATGTGCCTGATTTTCTCAGCTCTTTTATCCAGTGGATGCAAATAGTTTGCTTGGAAGGCTCAGTTACTGAGTTATAGCATCACCAACCAAAAATAACTGCCCAAAAACCACAGCCACTGATGCAAAAGAAGTATTGCCTAACTGGATGTGGTCACAAGACCAGGCTTTACAACCCACACACTGCATATCTCAGTGACTGCTCAAGGGAAACTGATGTAGGGGAGCTTGACCCTAGGTTTACCACCCTTGTTGATGCAGCAAACCTCTCAGCTTCACTTTGGATGCTTCTAACTCAAGGCACCAACACCAGCAAGAGTCTGTTTCAGTGGTCACCCAAATCCTGCAAGCTTTCTGTGACTGAAAACTAACCCACACTCAATGTATAGCCCTAAATATCATGATGGGAAGGAATAAAAGATAAGAAAACCCTTAGTAGCCTTCTGCATCTCCTCTCCAAGGGAAGAATTAGCAGGTGGTAAGATTTACTAGTTTCTGTGAGAAACAGATAGCACAAATGCATGTGTTAAAATGGATTTTAAATGTATGTTGGCCTGAGGGGAACAGCTTTGCTCACATCTTGGTAAACAGCTATTCACTCCCTCCCTGCCTCTTGAAGCAGATGTTTATTGAACTCTGAGGGGGGAAAAAAAACCTAAGTCCAGATCTGCAGCCTCATCAAAAGGTACATTTTTTGTCACAGTGATGGGTGGTTCTCATCTCAGCTTCCAGTAAATTAAAGCTGATCCCAGCAGCTGAGACCACATTATGTCAAAGAACTAGGGGTGCAGCAGAGCAGAAGATACAAGTGGAATAGCCATGACCAACAACATTTCATCAGCTAAAAAATGATTCCTCTGATCTCCATCCTCACTGCTGCTTTATTCCAAGGCATCATCTATCGAGGAATATCATTAGGTGTCCTCTTGCCTTTGATATTTCATATTCAAAACTGAACTTTTTTTTTTAATCCCTGAACATGTTGCAGGGAGAGGGACAAAGCTACCACAGAGCTTTGAGGGAGCATCTCATCTGCTACAGTGCTCTCCCCTGTAAATTAGTCATGAATCAATGACATGGAGAGACAGCAGGAGCACAATTCATTCACTCTTAGCTGGTCTCTAATTAGTACAAAAACACAACAGTAGGCATGCAACCATCTCTCCACATCAAAAAAATACATCCCCCAAAGGCAAACAGGGTGAAGGTGCTTCAGAACACCAAAGGCATCTCCCTTAAAACCTCCTGACAGGAGCTCAGTGCTTCTTTTGAAATTCATGTGCAAATGAACGATCACCCTCTCTATTAAAAACAAGCCTGATTTTCCCTCTGAATGTCTGTGGATTCAGCTTTTAGTTCCTAGTTTCGCTTGCATATTCCTCTGGAGATTAAAGATCCTATTAGTGCTTGGTATTTTTCTACCTGTGAACACACTTCGATGCTGTCAGGAGGTCACCAAAATTTGCCTTTCCTAAGGTGCTTTTTAAAAGTGATGGAGCAGCATTGCAGATAATACACCCGGGGACACTTTGAGGCAGCTAATTTATTCCATACCTCATTTTTTTTCTCTCTGAGTTTTCAGATGCTGCAAGAGTTGGATATGCAGAGTCTGCATGTGAACTAGGGAGGAATTTACCATTCTTTTCCTTCAATTTCTTTTTCTTGGTTCAACAAAATACTGGATTTTTCCAATCTTAACACTTCCTGAGTACTTTTGATAGCTGCAAAATTGTACCCTAGAAGTGGCTGCCTGTGCATACTGCTTGAAAGGTACATTCTGAGCACTGGGAGCTATCATGGAATCATAGGGTTGGAAGGGACCTTCAAAAGTCATCTAGTCCAACCTCCTGCAGTGAGCAGGGACATCCTGCACTAGATCAGGTTGCTCAGAGCCTCAGCAAGACTGGGCTTGGATAACTCCAGGATTGATGGAGCCTCCACCATCTCTCTGGGCAACCTCTTCCAGATCTTCACCACCCTCATGGGGAAGAACTTTTTCCTAATATCTAACCTAAACCTCCCCTGCTCTAGTTTCAAACCATTTTCCCCCATGCAATGGCTCCATGCCCTGGCAAACAACCCCTCCCCAGCCTCCCTGTAGCCCCTTTAGACACTGGTAGACATTATTGGAGTTTTTCTTCAGGAAAAATAGAGGTGGTGTGAAATTATTAACTTTTAATATAAACATCTGCTAAGAAAAGCACTGAAAATAAATCTCAGAATGTCAGGGATTGGAAGGGATCTCAAGAGATCATCTAGTCCAATCCCCTTGCTGGAGCAGGAGCAAAAGGTCAAGTTTTATTTTTGACCTTGACAATTTGCATGTTGTCCAGAGCCACTGAAACAATCTGAAACCACACATGGTTTACACTCAACCATGCCAGCAACAGTGAAAATAGCTATAAGAAGGAATATTTAAACTGCCAATATTTAAACTGCTTTAAGGCTAAATTTGTCCTTCAAAATGCCTTAAAAAAAAATAAGCAAAAGGAGCAATGGTTCTGATTTTTATCACAAAGTATCCTCCACACTCTCTTTCTCTGTCCTGGGGAAGGTAGTAGCATCACTGTAAGGAATTATGGTGTGAAGACACAGGGAACAAAATAGTCCCAGGGCACCAAGTGAACAGAGTCAATGAGTCTTAAAAAAGTACAGTACTGAATTGCAAGACCTCTGTAATACAGACTCAGTGGAGGAAAAAGATCTCTTAGATACCATCAGCATTTTCAGAGTACATCTTTCTTCTTCAAATCACCCTAAACTTTTTCCCATTCAATCTGTTATGGCTGCAATAACTGGGATTTCACTCTTTCTCTCTTCCCATCCAAAATTGTTCCACATCAGAACACTTCTTCCACCTCAGTGTGGAGGAAAACACTGGGATAGGTACAAAGGTGTTCTTACTTCATATATAAAATCATAGAATCATAGAACAGTTTGGGTTGGAAGGGACCTTAAATATCATCAAGTTTGAATATAATGAAATACTGAATAGAATGAAAAGACTGAAAGCAGTTTTGTTTAAACTATTTGCAGCCTTAAAGACCAGTAATTTAGCAAGAACTGAAATAATTTCCTGCACTTTGGAAACAACTATTTGCTTTAAGAATGAGTGGGTGGTGTGGAGATGTCTTAACTAATGTGATTTGCAGTACAACTTGATCAAATTGCTGGGATATTTGAACTGGTACAGACCATCACTCTCAGAATGTGAAGTCCATAGAAGAGATAAAGAAGAATTCCTAGAGATTCATACAAATGTCTTACACTGGGAGAAGTATTTTTTACAGAAAGGGGACAATTTCCTTGAGTTTTTCAGCTGAAGCAGTCATTAAGGATGTCTGTGATATTTAAAGAGAGCTTGTCTACAGAGAAAGAGAATTCTTCCCACTAGAAAGTGAAAAAAGTCAGCCAAGGTCACCCAAAATAAATGACCACTTGATTTCTCTCTATCACTATGGAAGTGGGCTGGCATCTACTTCTTTTCTTCTGCAATCTGTAAGACTCCTCTCTTGTGCTTGAACTGTCAGCAGAACCTGCTGAACACACAGGGTTTGGGCAAGTAATGAATTGAAAGGATAATAATTATCTCCACGTGGGACCCTAATGCACCTATATACATCAGGCTACCAGGTCGAAAATTACATCTATTAAGCCAAATAAATGACTTGTGTACAGTACTTGAGGTAATCCATAAAGCAATTTACTTCTCCTGCCTTTATACCAGTCTGTGTTAATTTAGATAATGATAATTGATGATTTGCCACTTCACATGATTGAAATAAATCCATAAAGTTTTATCCCATCCATCAGCCTCTCTCAATTAAAGAGGGAAGAGCATTAATCACTGCAAGTCAAGCTTCCCTGGGAGAGCTTCTCTCCCTACTGTTGAACTGATAAGAAGGATCAAGAGGTCATGGTCTGAAATCCACCCAGAGCTCTCAATAGAGCTGTACCCACTGTTGCACCAAGTGATAACACAGTCTGTATGGTTCCATTCCAGCCTGCACACTGCAAACATATCTCACCAATACAATAACCTTGGCTGATTTCCATATGGTGGGTAATTGCCCTGTACTAAGTGATAAATTAAAAAGATTAACCAAAGTACCAGCTACAATAAAAGCAGCTAATTTAAGACTTTCAGCTCTGTATTATCTTCTCTTTATTGAAAGTGAACTTAAAAATCCTCCCTCTGCTTCAACTAATGATAAAAGCTTGGGATAAACATAGGTTTCTTCTTTCTCTACTGGTTGACAAATAATTTATCCTCTAATTATGCAGCTCAGACATCATTTTCCTTGAGGACTGCAACTCCACACTTGCGTAAGGATCTCAGCCTGCCTAAGCAAAGGGCCATACCCACAGCAGCAGTTGTCAGTCTCCTGCTGGTTGGAGGACAGAGAAGCTGTCAGCATGCCTACAAAGGCAAAAAAAATTCCCAGTGCCATGTGGGAAGACAGAAGAGGAGCAGACCACAATGGCCAGAAGGTACAGAGCTTCTGCCAATACTATAAACCTTTTCATCTATATTGAAAAGCTGTAATTAAACAATAATAAAAAGCCCTTCAGTTGATCAACAACTCATTATATTCTCTTCAAGAGATCTGGCCCCTCTGCATCATTCCCTAAATTAAATGGCACATGTTGATGGTTAACAGATTCAGGTTCTTTGGGTTGTGGAAGGTGGAGAGGATTCCAAAACTGGGTTTGAAAGACAAACTGGTGTCACCCTAACTGCAGATTGTGAAGTCCCCCATTACAATTCAGAGCCTGGCAAGGGCAGAGAGCATGAGAAACAGGAAGCTATGAGAGAAGTGTGCTCTTTGTGGGGAGTTGCATCACTTCACAATCCAGAATTCAACATTCATAACATGCTATCTCAAGAAATATTGCAATTAGCACCCCTCACTACCATTCATGGAATCATAAACTAAAGCTGAAGATAGATGTTCTCCTCTTGGATTGGCACAGCCTGGGTATCACAGAATCAAAGAGTAGGAAGGGACTTTCAAAAGTCATCTAGTCCAAGGCTGGACTAGAGGACATCCTGCATTAGATCAGGTTGCTGAGAGAGAGCCTCAGGAAGCCTGGCTTTGAATGTCTACAGGGATGGGGCTTCGACCACCTCTGGGTGGCCTCTTCTTGAGCTTCACCACCCTCACAGGCAAGAACTTCTTCTTTATGTCTAATCTAACCCTGCCCTGCTCTAGTTTCAAACCACTGCCCCCCATCCTGTGGCTCCATGCCCCTCCCTAGCTTTCCTGTTGCTCCTTCAAGAATACTGGGAAAATTTTTAGCTTCATTCCAAGAAGCCTTGATATTCATTCCAAGAAGCCTTTAGCATCACTCAGCAGCTTTCCCTCTTTGTCTAGAAAAGTGGCACAAATGGCTTTTTTGCCTGAATTATGTTTATTCTGCAGGGTGTCTGTACAAAAAGACAGAACTATTTCTTACTCCTCCTCTCTGTGCTCAGCTCTTCAAACGAACCAGTTGCACATGACCAGGCACCTGAGAGGGGTGCTGTGCCCAGGCTAACACATCCTCTCCCTCAGCAGGTGTCATTATCTGGGTCACACTGCCAGGCTACCACAGCTCTGAAACTTTTGGACTTGATCTTGTGCCTGAGCACTTCAAAATTCAGGCACAGTGATCTCATATCTCTCTCCATCTGTCCATTCTGTCCACCCTAGCTCTGTTTTTTTTTTTTGTTTGTTTTTTTTTCCTGAAACAGTATTTTCTAGCTCCATTTTAAAAACAGCTTTTTGACTCTCTTTGCTTGCCTGCTCTCTCTACAGAAACTCTCTCTACAGAAACTGCCCAAAAACCATTCACCCAGAAGGGTTAGGAATTTTTTTCTCATTTCCAAAGTCCTTTAATCCATCACAAATTCATTCTCTTTCCTTCTTGGGTTAAATTTGCCCCTCTGATTCACAAAAAAAGCCCTTTTCCTCCTTGATGCTTCACCAATTGGCATGGTTATAGGGAATAATCACCTCCCCTCCTGGCCTAAGCTAAGGAATCAAACTATTTTCTGTGAAGGACTTTCATAGAGACATCCTAAAAGCTCTTTATCTGTTCCAGAAGAAATTTGTCTTTCTTGAGGGGTGTCCAAAACCCAGGCACATTTTCTAGAAGAATCCTCCCCAGCTTTGTACACTAATGCTTCCTTATTTATACCAAGAACTGATATACTGGGTTATCATGAGGTATTTCCATCCTTTTTTAATGTTTTTCAGCCTTTTTTTCCCCCCCTAAATTTTAAATCTCGAAGGAATTTATTCATGCACAACATTTCCCATCCTTTTAATTTCAAGCCAAGGCAAATTGAGTGAGAAAAAGTTGGGCTCTACATCCAGGCACAAATACTTTTCAATGTGAATATAATCAAACCCTGTGATTAATTGGGCTTTTCACTTTGGTGTAAACAAAATCCTGGGCTTCTGATATTTTTTTTTGTTTCTTGTCAAATCTTCACTGCTGCAAAAATTCAAAGCACCTGAATAACATCACTGCACCAAATGTTTTCCAAACCACTTTCTAAACCCTTTTTTTTTGTTTGGTTTTTTTTTTTTTCCAGAAACAAACAATGCTAGGTATGAACACGTGATTTCTTTTTCATTTCAAATGGAAGGCAGTTCCTAATGGCTGGGAAAAAATATTGAAATATTTTATTTTATATTTTCACAGTATTCCTGTAAGACTTTAACTCAGGTCCTCCCCAAGCATCCCTTTATTTTGCAGAGGTATCTTCTGTACCAGCTTGTCTTTGCTTAGTTGTGTGGGGTTTTTTTTTTCACCATGTGAGATTTTCCAGGTGTTCTGTACACTAACAAATAGCCCTTGAAGCAATCCAATATAATTTCAGCTATATTAATTCAATCTACCTGTTATCCTGGAAACAATGTTTGACTTGGCAGAAAGCAAGGCTTGCACCTAATGTAACAAGTACTGTTAAATTGCCCTTAAGTGCTTAAAAATTATTTCCAGACTCTATCTGGCATCCATTTGTCACATAAAGGCAATAAAGTACAAGGCTTTTAGCAATAACATCCAACATTTATACCTGAAAGCCAACATTTGGACCATTTTTAAGTGGGAAAACTGCCGAGTGGTGGTAAATTTTGTTTGAATCTAACCTAAGTAAGATTTTAAATGCAAGAAAGTGAAAAATTTAGCTAGAGAGATAAACAGTTCTCTTTGCAGGTAGGGTGAGGTATAATCTCCTTCAATTGTTCAATAATTTTGTCCACATTTTGGACTCTGTATATCTCACTTGGATGCTGAGTGTCTAGTTCTTATCAAATTAATTTACAGAACATTGCAATCCCTCCATGTTAAGGACAAAGAATGATTTGGGTTGGAAGGGACTTTAAAATCATGTAGTTCCAACCCCACTGCCATAGGCAGGGAGACCTCCCACTACATCAGGCTGCTCAGAGCTTTGTCCAGCCTGGCCTTAATCATGGCAAGGGATCATGGAGCACCCACAACCTCTCTGGGCAACTCCAGTGTCTCACCACCCTCACTGTGAAGAATTTCTTTCTTATATCCAGCCAGAATCTCCCCTCTTCCAATTTACATCCATTATTTCTAGCCATTCCATCCAATATCCTATTAAAACATCCTACCCCAGCCTTTCTGTAGCCCCCTTCAGGTATTGACAAGTCACTCTGAGGTCCCCCCTGAGCCTTCTCTTCTCCAGGCTGAATGATCCCAACTCCTGCAGCCTGTCCTCATTTGTCCCACTTTCTAAATATACAACCACAGCACTGAATTTGAAGCACTTAAAACTGAACTAAATGATTACTTAAAAGCCTAATTTTCAAGAGATGTGAAGTGTAGCTCCCTCTAAAGACAATTATGGTCTACAGTGTTCAGGCTAACAGTACTGAGACACACAAGTCTCTTACATTGTTCACTTCCCTCAGTTTGCTAATGAATCCCTAAAATAGATGCTAGAATCAGCTGCAAGAATGAAATAAATGAATCAAATTAAAACTTTACACACTTTTTATCCTGGCATGTCATCAATAAGCCTTACAACAGTTTAGACATACTTAGGAAAGACTCCAAAGTTGTTTTTTAAGGGTCTACCAAGGTCCATGTCTCTAGATGAGAATGAAAATATTTTTTATGCATTGTTCTCTCTGCCACTATTTCTCTTCCAAATTCAGCTTGATCTTTATTCTTAGTTCTCACTAACTTTTCCAAAAAAGTCAGGAAGGAATTTGATCACCTTGCCCATGAAAAAAAGAAAAAAAAAAAGGAGATGTGAGGTATTACATTTCTTGCCTTTTAGAGGATTCCCTTTTGTTAAAAGGCACTGAAAGAAAAAGATCTTATCCTTCACTAGAATTTGACATGGCAGGTAACAATCTTAAATTGTAGGAAAAGCCACAGGTAGGACACTTTGGTTCACTGAATGAACCACATCAGAAGACTGTATAGAAAGAAGCAGAATTAATCAGGAAGGGTTCTTTAGATAAAACCTCTTGAAAGTAAGTAATGATTTGAAAAATTGGCCCAAACCCTCTTGCATTTATTGCCAGTGTCACCCTGATCCAAATTCATGAGCTTCTCCAGTGCTACTTTCAGGTCAAAGCCACAGTGAGGAAAGAACCAAATCCAATCTTCTTATTCCCAGCTCCTAAGCAACAAAAATTCAGCCTGGGGTTTATGAAATCACTTCCGTGCCACATATCCCTCCCTTCTCCCCCCTTCTTTTTCCTCTGCCTCATTTGCTGGACAAATGAAAAAAATCACTTTCCATGAAAAAGCAGCAGTAATGAAATTATAGCTGTGAAGGTAACCTTAGCCCAGGCAGCAGAGTGCTAGATGCTGTCCCAGAGAGCTGCAGTGACCCAGGAGCATCCTCAGGACTAGGACACCATTCTGTCTCTCCTGAGCCTTCCTTTTATCTGTCTTGGGCTTCTTTTCCCCCTTTCCTATCAGATATTAAACTAATTTCATTTGATGATTATATAAAGCCACATGAATTCTAGCCTTATCATTAATTTAGGGAAGGGAAGGGAAGGAAGGAATTATGAAAGTTATGAAAGAATGTGCTGAGTGGTTTTAGTGTCTCTGCTTTGTCTCAGCATCTCTGTGCAGCTGATAAAAGGGAGAACAATCCTTCCCTCTCCTCCAGAGGAGTGTCAGGTAGCCCCAGAGCTGCAGCCAAATGCACTTCTCTGATCCACTCTCTCCTCAGCTTCCACCTTGGCTGAAGCAGAAATGTGTTTTGCTCTAAACCCTGTTCTTCCCATAAAACCAAAGGGAATACGGGGAAAGGGACCCTGCCATGACCTGTTTACACAAGTTTCAGGGTATGAAATGAATGAAAGAACAGCTGGAGACAGGCTCCAGCAACCATTCCCCCATCTCTGTGAGGACACAGTCAGAAGGATGAAGCAGGCACAGCAGAGGGAGTGCAAAGCCTTATTACAATCAAAGGTAGGGTCAGGACTGAGTCAAGTCCTGCTTTGGATTTCAGACTCCCACTGGAGTCTGGAGAGACAGCTTTTCAGAACTGAGACCCCAGCTCTGCAAGGGAATGAATAACAGCAATGATTTGAGGAGCAGCAAGCAGAGGTAAGGGTTTGCTGTTTCCTCAGAACCTTGAGAGAGAAGAACTAAACAGGAATGAAGGAATCAAGGAAGGCAGTGCAGGCAGAAAAACACTCATCTGCTACAAAATGATCAGAAAGGCAAGAGAGTAGAAAAACATCCTACACTGTCAGCAAGAAAGGAGTACTATAGCAAACAGTCTTTTTCTTAAAACACAGAGATTTTAGATTTCAGAGAGATTAAGCAGACATACAATGCTGGGGCAAGAGCAGAGAATCATAGAATAGTTTGGGTTGGAAGGGACCTTAAAGATCATAAAGTTCTAACCCCCCTGTCATAGGCAGAGAGACCTCCCACTACATCAGGCTGCTCAGTGCCTTGTCCAGCCTGCCCTTAAACACCTCCAGGGATTGAGGGAGCATCCACAACCTCTCTGGGGAACCTCTTCCAGTGTTTCACTACCCTCACCCTAAAGAATTTCTTTCTTCTATCTAGCCTGAATCTCCCCTCTTCCAATTTCCATCCATTATTTCCAGTCCTTCCATCACAAATCTTATTAAAAAGTCCTACCCCCCAACCATGTCTACTTCATGCTAAACTTGAGGCAATCCTAATACTGCTTTTTTTATTCTTACACTGTTTATGCCTACAGGTCTGCAAGAAATGGCACACATATTGTCCCTGTAGAATCACAGAACCATAGCATTGGAAGGTCCCTTTTCAAGGACCATCTAGTCCAACCCCCTGCAGTGAGCAGGGACATCCTGCACTTGATTAGGGTGCAACCTGTTCTAGTGTCTCACCACCCTCACAGGCATAAAATTCTTCCTAATGTCAAAGCTAAATCTACCCTGCTTTAGCTTAAAACCATTGCCACAATCACTACATGCCCTGGAAGACCCCATACTAAGCCCAAAAGAGGACAGGCTCAAGGGTGGCATTCACCCCTAAGAGCAGGATGCCTGAGAGATGTGGCACACCACAGTACCAAACCATCACTCCCATGCTCTTTGTCCCTTCAGTTGTTTTGAGGAAACCAGTAATACACAGTAAATGAGAAAGGGCTCCAGGGCTAAATGTTCCTCAGGCAGTGATTAGGATATTAGGAACCCAACTTTCCTCCTTGAAATGTCTCTGTCTAAGTTTGGGAGTCCAACAAAATGCATCATACCCTAAGGACATTTAGCTTCCTCTCCATACTGCCTCTTTCTCTTAAATCTGCTAAATGTGAGGTTGGCCTGTTTTCAGCATGTGATGCTCCAAATTTGGACACAAGTGGCCAAGTTCAAGCGAGGTACACGCCACACTTGCTAAAGAAGATCATGATTAGAACTTAAGGAAACGTTAAGTCATCTGAAATCAAAGAGAAGGGGGAAGACAAGCTCTGCTGCAAAAGTAAAATAAAAATAGTGAAATGTTGGTTTCTTTTCCCAAGTAGCAAGTGATGGGATAAATGAAAAAAGCTCAAGTAGCAGCAGGGAAGGTTTAGATTGGATATTAGGAAAAATTTCTTCACTGAAAGGGTTATCAAGCAAGGAAAAAGCTGCCCAGGGAGGGGGCTGAGTCATCATCCCTGGAGGCATTTGAAAGACACAAAGTGTGCTTAGGGACATGGTTTAGTGGTGGGCTCAGCAGCACTAGGTTAACATTTGGACTGAATGATCTTAAAGGTCTTAGAATTAAAATTATTCCATTATTATTTTGAGCACAACTTGGAAAAAGTCTGGGACATATTCAAGATGACATGATATTCCTCAAGGGTCCTGTCTCAAAGGACACACAGACTGGTGCTGGCCAGAGAGCAGAGAAGGGCCATGGGAGGGAGCAATGGAAATTTGGAATGAGAAAGGAGGATGGTCTAAAGCAGTCATGTGCTAGAAGGCTGAAAATAAACCAGCTCAAAAAACTAGCAGGGGCTGTTATGCAACAGTCAATGAGATGCACAAGCACCCTCAGACATGGTCATCAGTATCAGCAGCCACAGCAGGAAAGAACCTTTAGGCATCAAATGTGGCATCAGTTATACAATCCCTTTCTCTGTGTTACCTCAGGAGACTGGAAAGACAAACATGTCTTATTTATTTAAAATTGTAGAAGGGAAAGCTATTTGCAAAGGAGTGAAGTGCAGTTTCACTACTCTAGAGCATAATTACTTCATCCCCTTGAGCTTTTTCATGTGTCATCAAGAGGCTCCTGGATTTTTCTCTACCTATTGGCTGATACTCTGCTCCACAACTCATTGAAAGGATGGCAGGATTCAGCCTTAAACAATCATCACTGGAAATAAAAAGAAGAACCTGTCAGACAAGCTAGGAATTTATCATTATGTCCATATTCCATTCATAGAATCATAGAATAGTTTGGGTTGGAAGGGACCTTAAAGATCATCAAGTTCCACCCCCCCTGCCATGGGCATGGACACCTCCCACTACATCAGGCTGCTCAGTGCCTCATCCAGCCTGGCCTTAAACACCTCCAGGGATCATGGGGCATCCACAACCTCTCTGGGCAACCTCTTCCACTGCCTCACCACTCTCACCATAAAGAATTTCTTTCTTATATCCAGCCTGAATCTACCCTCTTCCAATTTACATCCATTATTCCTAGTCCTTCCATCACATATCTTATTAAAAAGCCCTACCCCTGCCTTTCTGTAGCCCCCTTCAGGTACTGAAAAGCTACCATAAGGTCCCCCATGAGCCTTCTCTTCACCCAACTCCTTCAGCCTGTCCTCATAAGGCAGTTGNTTTGGTTGGCCTTCTTGTATCTAAGTGCAAATTAAATAATTTATCTCTTTACACCAACAAACCACCAATATCATAGAATCATAGAATAGTTTGGGTTGGAAGGGACCTTAAAGATCATCAAGTTCCAACCCTCCTGCCATGGGCAGGGACACCTCCCACTAGATCAGGCTGCTCAGTGCCTTGTCCAGCCTAGTCTTGAACACCTCCAGAGAGGGGGCATCCACAACCTCTCTCCAAATTAACATGCTCACATTAAAATTCCTCTAAAGGCTCCAGCTAAAGGGCTACTTTCCCTGTAGCTGGAGTCAAAAGTATGACAGGAAAAAATACAGAGTTTTTTTATTACTAATTATGAAGGTATTCATGCAGCACTGCTTAAATATTATCTTCTAAAACTGATAAAGGGCAGTGTAAGGGGGAGTTCTTCAGAGAGTAGGGCAGCAGACAATTAAAGCTTGTAATGAACAAGGCAATATCCAAGAAGTCCAAGATCATGCTCAGACCAAACTCTGTGCTTTATACCAATCTTCTTCCCCCTAACATACATCCCATTAAAAGAAGTCTACACATCAGAATTCTCCATCATGCTTTTAAAGAATTTTAAGAACATTTCATGCACCAGTTAGTTCAAAGATACTGTGATACATTAAAAGTTCAAAGCTGCTGCTTCCTTCTTCCCTTTTAGATAGCATTTTTAGAAGTGAAAAGTTGAGAGAGGGAAAAGTTGTGTGCAATTTAATATATATCTTCTCCCAAGGCTTGTCCTTGCTGCTCTTACCCCAAGATTGTGGTGGAAAATTCTTCAATGCAGAGGAGAAACAGTGGATGATACTGTGCTGACGGTGGTGAAAGACAGACAGGCCACATGCTTAGAAGAATATGGGCAAAAATAAAGCATGGATGTCACATGCACACAAAATCAGAGGTCAAGCATCTCCAGATACCAGCATCTGGTCCCAGTTAGGGACCACTTCCTTTCTAAGACAGCATCATAGAGGGTGAATTGCCATTGCCTAGAGAACATGAGCAGCTCTACCTCCAATTCATCATCTTAACCAGTGTCATCTAAAAAGCAGTGAAACATAAAGTGCTATTAGACCTGAAAAGCTGCCATAATTGCAAAAGTGCTGCTAACTAACCATTCAGCCCCACTTTCTGACTAATCAGGACAATGGTTTATGACCAGCATTACGAAAAACCTAACAGGAGACCAAGTGTGAGGGGTGGGTTTGTCAAGAGGAGGAGGAGGAGCCACAAATCACAGTTTCAAGGAATCAACCTGATAAAAGCCATGTGTCCTATATCAACAAGAAAAAAGTTATTTATATCTAAAGGGTGAGGAGAAGGGATTCAAGACAAATGCAAGAGGTTGGTCTTCTGCAAAAACGGTTTTGATTTTTCTTTTTTTTCCTTCCCCTGCATTTCATGTAAGGATTATGTGATTTTGCTCTGGCAAGTCAGCAGGTGAAAGACAAGTCGAGCAGACAGGATAAATTCTGTGTGCCTAAATGATTTGAGAATCATGTTAGCTTAGCTCCTGGTAGGATGAAAAGGCTGATACCCCACATTTTGACTAATCAGGCCAATGGTTTATGACCAGCAGGTAACAGGAAACCAAGTGTGAGGGGTGGGTTGGTCAAGAGAAGGAGGAGCCATAAATTACAATTTCAAGGCATCAACCTGTTAAAAACCATGTGTCCTTTATCAATAAGAAAAAAGTTATTCATATCTAAAGGGCGAGGAGAGGGGATTTAAGACAAATGCAAGAGGTTGGTCTTCTGCAAAAACGGTTTTGATTTTTCTTTTTTTTCCTTCCCCTGCATTTCATGTAAGGATTATGTGATTTTGCTCTGGCAAGTCAGCAGGTGAAAGACAAGTCGAGCAGACAGGATAAATTCTGTGTGCCTAAATGATTTGAGAATCATGTTAGCTTAGCTCCTGGCAGGATGAAAAGGCTGATGCTGTAAGTCACTGACACGGCAGCTCCATACGCAGCAGGAGGAGACAGGGGTGGGGGGAAGCTCAGCTGATGCAAGGTGGGAATTACCATTGAGAGAGAAAAAGCCTTTGCTTCATGCCCTCAAGTCCTGGGCTACAAGAGTGAAGGTTCTGCCAAAGATGCAAGAGATCAAGATGCATGATTTCATTTGTTTTTCAGAGCTATGAAAAAATAAATCCACTCCTCAACTCAACCAGTCTGACTTTCTCATTTTAATTCCTCCTTGAAGTCTGAGAATGCTTCAGAGCTATAGAATTCCTTTTTCTTTTTTTTAAAAAAATTCTTTCAGTATGAGTAGGAAAGGGGGTTTTTGACTGAAAACTACCAGCACTTATGTCTTCCCTGCTGGGGTAGGATTTTTAATAGGATATGTGATGGCAGGACTAGGAGTAATGAATGCAAATTGGAAGAGGGGAGATTCAGGCTGGATAGATAAAAGAAGTTCTTTACTGTGAGAGTGGTGAGAAACTGGAAAAGGATGCCCAGAGAGGTTGTGGATGTCCCCCTCAATCCCTGGAGATGTTTAAGGCCAGGCTGGAAGAGGCACTGGCCTGGTGGGAGATGTAATTGTTGTCCCAAGGTCTGCAAAGGGGACATGTGGCCAGGGGTTGCTAATGGGGAGAAATGTAACTGACTCCTATGGAAGGAGAAGCAATGGGATTGAAAAGCTTGTATATCCCTGATAGGAAATTGATTTTTCATGGAGGAAAATGGAAATTAACAATCCTTTCCACCTTTGATTTTGGCAACAAAGTCAGCAGATTCTCAAGTAAAGGCATTTTCCTGCTGGAAAAAAAAAATTCTTTTCTTATGGAGAGCAGAATCTTCTATGGCCTCTTTCCACCTGCCACAGAGAGATGTGTGCCACACAAGAACATGCCTGTGGAAGCTGCAAAGGTAATGACATTTTCTCTGATCCCTTGAAGAGGGATAAAGAAAAGAGGGCACCTGGTCCTTCCACCCTTCCCTTTGAGCTGTCACAGGGATTGTGCTGCACCCGGACAACAAGGCAGGGGCTGCTGAGGAATCCACAGCTCCAAGGAAGCCTGTTTCCATCCTTCAAGAGTCAAAGCCCTACTGGAAATACTGTGGTGAGGCACAATGGGAAGAGCAGAGAGGGGAAAAGTGTGTTTCTGAACTCCCAGCCAACTGCCACAATCCCAAATGGAAGGGTGAGGAAGACAGAGGGCAAAATTAGTCTGCTTTTAAACAAGAGTTTGGATCCCCCCCCACCCCTTTCTCTGTTTAAACAGCCCAGAGCTGCCTGTGAACAAAGCCTAAGAAGATTATGTCTGTGAGGATAATCTCGGCTTTCTAGTGCTGCCTTGGCTGCAGAAGCACAGCATTCCAGTTTCCTTCCAGGGTCAGTTCCATTCCCTTTGCCAGTTGCTTCTTCAGCTACTCCCTGATTTCTTTCTGGGGTGAAAGATTCCTAATGTTGCAATTATGAAGGCACCTCAGATTTTTCTTGCCATTCAGGCTTGAGAAGGATGGATGTTCCCACCAGAAGGTAATAGGATGAGCCAGCAAATACCTTTCTCAGCACTCTTGGAGAGCAGCACTCCCTCCTTTGCATGGGGAGCCAGCATCCAGAGTGCTTCAACTGGACTAGAGGATTTAGTGATCAGACACTAGTGGTGTAATGATGTTATCACTCTAGTCGAGGTGAGACACTGGAAGAGGTTGCCCAGAGAGGTTGTGGATGCTCCCTCAATCCCTGGAGGTTTTTAAGGCCAGGCTGGACGAGGCATTGAGCAACCTGGTGTGGTGGGAGGTGTCCCTGCTCATGGCAGGGGGTTGGAACTAGATGATCTTTAAGGTCTCTTCCAACACAAAGCATTTAATCTCTTGAGGTCCCTTCCAATCCCTGATATTCTGTGATTTTGTGATTTAGGAAATAGTCTACAGAAAATTAAGCCACAAAGATAATGAAGGGATTAGAGAATTTCCCTTCTGAGGAAAGGCTGAGGGAGCTGGGGCTCTTCAGCTTGGAGGAGACTGAGGGGTGACCTCATTCATGTTTATAAACATGTAAAGGGTGAGTGTGAGGAAGATGGAGCCAGGCTCTTCTCAGTGACCTCCAACCATAGGACTAGAGACAACAGGTACAAACAAGCTGGAACACAAGAGGTTCCACAGAAATAGAAGAAAAATCTTTTTCACAATGAGGGTGAGAGAACAGTGGCACAGGCTGCCCAGAGAGGGTGTAGGGTCTCCTTCTGTGGAGACATTCAAAACCCACCTGGATGCCTTCCTGTGTCACCTGGTCTAGGTGTTCCTGCTCCAGCAGGGAGATGGGACTAGCTGATCTCCTGAGGTCCCTTCCAACCCCTGCCATTCTGTGATTCTGTTACCCTGTCTGAACATTAAATTATGCAGAAAATATTCCAGCAGCAGCTCGAATATTGAGTGAGAGGTAATGATGTTATCACTCTGGCAGAAGGCACAAATATCCCTGCAAATGGATAGAGCTTGTGAAGATGATGAGAGAGATGAGAGAGGAGCCTTTTATCGGCCCTGCACAGCTCCCAGGCTGGCAGGGGGCTGGCTGCTGCCTGTCTGCTGGCCAGGGGACAGATGCTCCTGTCCTGGTGTGCCCTTCCCCCCTTGCAGGCAGACCCCCTCCACCTCCTCCTTCCCTGCTGCCAGGATGAAGGGCAGCAGAGAGCAGCCTGCCCGGCAGGCAGTGATTTCAAACATGCTGAAGCCCAAAGAGCAGCATCTGTTTGGGCTGGGCTTGAATTGGGCTCTGCTCCTGCCAGAAGATGGGAGGGAGAACGTGCCATGAAGGACTTTGCTTAATGCAGGCTGGATCCATCAACCAGTCTGTTTTCCCTGTGCTTTGGATATAGATACAGAATCAGAGAATCATAGAATAGTTTGGGTTGGAAGGGAACTTAAAGATCATCAAGTTTCAACCTCCCTGCCATAGGCAGGGACACCTCCCACTACATCAGGCTGCTCAGTGCCTTGTCCAGCCTGGTCTTAAACACCTCCAGGGATCATGGGGCATCCACAACCTCTCTGGGCAACCTCTTCCAGTGTCTCTCCACCCTAATTGTAAGGAGTTTCTTTCTTATATCCAGCCTGAATCTCCCCTCTTCCAATTTACATCCATTATTTCTAGTCCTTCCAGCACATACCCTATTAAAACGTTCTACCCCAGCCTTTCTGTAGCCCCTTTCAGGTATTGAGAAGCTCCTCTTGAGGTCCCCCCTGGAGCCTTCTCTTCATCAAACTGAACAACCCCAACTCCTTCAGCCTGTCTTCATAAGTTGCTCCAGCACTTTGGTCATCTTGGTGGCCCCTGGACCTGCTCCAACAGCTCAATGTCCTTCTCATGTTGAGCACTCCCCAACTGTATATGTGGTATTATGTGTATATGTGGTTCTATGTGCAGATGCACCCCCTCTGTGACCTCTCAAGCCCCACAGTGACACCACCAAAGGAACACAGCCCTGGCCAAGGAAGGAAAAAAGTCCTAAAATGACAAGCACCTTGCATTTTTTATGAGGTTTGTCTCCTAAATGTCTCTGGAACTCTCCAAATCCCTCTCATTGCTGCTTCGAAGTCCATCTCCTTTCTCTCAGCTGATTAGCAAGTTCCATTCATGCCTGTGTCTCCACCTTGGTGACCCTGTGTCCCCACAGTAGAGTCTCCATGGAACTCTTAAAGCTGTCATTCCCAAACATTTCTAGCACCACTAACTTCTTGCTGTCAGTCACAACTATTTTTGCTCTTTACCATCCACACCAGGAAGACAGGAAAGGCATTTTTTTGTCAGGCTCCTTGTTTGTCCCCAGCCCAAGAGGAAGGAGTTCCATACTCCCAAGTCCATGCTGGTATTCTAACTCTGTCCCAAATCCAAACTAGGACAAGAACTGGGTGCATCTCAACCCTCCCACTTAGCACCCTAGTTTTCATGAATGGAAAACCTGGAAAAATGAGAAGGTGGGGTGAGGAGGTACCACATTGATCTCATCCTGCTAAAAAGATGGGGATGACTGCTAGCCCAAAACTTGATGGGCCAATTTAGCATCCATGAGGGGGTAAATTTAGCTGAGACCTGACAGTCTTGCTTTCCTGCAGAGATCTCACGTCCTTAATTCATCCTGAGTTTTGAGAATAAAGGCAAAAAAAATCTCGAGGCACAACATAAGAACACGACTCACAGTCACAAAACATTTACAGAGGCCGTGGCAAAATTTTGCATGAGTTACAGAGGTCGTGTTGAGGGACAAGTGATTGTTTCCCAGATGGAACAGAACCACCTTAAAGCCATAAAACATTCAGAGTATATTTAACAGGGCTGGACAACCCCTCCCCTTCCTTCCACAAGCACTTTTTTGACCTCTCTTCTTTTCTCCACCAATCATCCTAACAAAATGCAGCACTTGAATTTGAGCACATACTTTTACATCCTTCACTAATGAGAGTTCAACAAAGCCATCATTTCTCTAGACTTCCTGCAGGCATGCACTGCTCAGCCTCTTTCCTTTCATCCCAGAATCCAAGGTTTGGGTGACCTTCTGTGGCTAGACAGGGTGAATGCCCTGGGTACACATCAAATAACTCAAGAGTGGAATATGCAGCAGGAGCTAAAACTACTTCTTAGCCTCCAAGCTTGGCCCTTTAGCTTCCTAAGCCTTTGATGGACCAGTAAATTGCTCTTCACTCCCAACACATTGAGACTTTCAGGTTTCTTTGCCAAACTCCTCATTCAAAGAAAACTATCCAGGGAGTCAAAACAAAGGAGTGTGGTTATACTTCAGGAAGGACAAGTGAGATAACATGCTAAATTCGTTTAGGTGCTCTACGTAAAGGATTGCTAATGTTGTAGCAAATGATGCTTTCTGATCCAAGCAGAATTGCAGCTTCACAGCCAAGGAGGACTCTCCCTGAGCAAGCTGAATCCTTTTGGCAGGTTTATTCACTCAGAAGGAATTCCTTTCATTATTTAGTACAAATAAAGATACACCTTCACCAAAGGCTTCTGCTGCTCACATTCATATTTGATAGCTCAACACAGAGCCTTCTGCCTGTTCCACACTGCTGTGTAAGAGAGGTTCTTTGGTGAGACTGATGATTTTTCAGAAGAATCTTGAGGTTTTATTCGACTGATGGTCCATCAAATCTTGCCTTCTGCCTCTGAACTCCATGGAGGGAGTGAAAAGAGCTTGCGGAGAGTGCTTGGCTCATCCAGTGAGGACAGACACCACAGGGAGAGACTCCTTCCTGACCTCTACAGTGATTAGATGATGACTTGAAGCATGAGATTCGATTATTCCTCTGTTACAAACTGAATGTGCCTCTGAGTCACTGGCCATGAGGGTAGGGAGTGAACTGGCACCATAAACAGGATTTCTGACTCTCTCTCTCTTTAATTCTACCCAGGATTAAGAAATTGAGATCTTAAATATATTCTCCTTCTTTCAACCCCACCAGCCTGCCACCAGAAAATTTGGAGCTGGGCTTCAAGAAAGAAGGTGAGGGTTATTGCATCTCACCTCCTGCTCTGGGAAGAACCTGCACACTACCCAGGCTCTTACACCAGCAACTCATGTATGAGCTGGGTCTTGCTGCCCAGTAGCAGTAGATGGCACAGAGATGCAGATTTTTGCTCACAATGCAAAATGATGTCTCTTTTCAGATCTCTGCTCTGTGTTACTTGCCTGTTCCTTCCCTCCCATATTAGTGAAGTCTGCAAGAACAAGATGCTGATCATTTGCTGTCTCAGTCCTTGCAGTTTAGTCTTCTCTAAGCCCCCTGTTCTCAAAGCTAATTAAGTCAGAGTGTTTCTCTTCCCTACCCCCTTCCCAGTATTCCTAATACTATGAAAACCCAAGGCAGAAGGGTGTGCTCTAATTATGTCCAAGGCAGAAACTGCAAGTGCAGGGCTTGTTAGGGGAAATCACTTAAAAAATAAAAGGATGAATAAGATACTCAACGTTTTGCAGGCCAGTTTAAAAAAAAAAAAAAAGCTGGGCTGAAACAGAGTGGGCAGGAACTGAAGGGCTGAATGCCAATCAGTATAGCTGAGGGCTCTCTTAATATATCCCCCAAAGATTTCCTCCTCCCTTAGGTTGTAACTAATAACACAAACTCCCATCTAATGCTGCTAATGCTATTATGCTGAAAAGCCCAAACCTGGGGAGGGGAAAGGCAGTTTGTGGCAGCAGATGCCAGCAATCAGCTAAGATCAGAAGCAGAGCTCTTGTCTCCTGGCTATATGTATGATATAAATGATGACTTCACTTCCATCTGCAACCCCCATACTCTGCTCCCCTGAAACCCTCTTGGTGCCTCCTCTTCCCCAGTTCTACACTGCTCGTGTCAAAATGATAACTGTTAATTTATTCTGCTTTCCTGGTTGCTGTGCTAACCCACAGCTTGTGCTGCTTGGTGTCTAAGCAGCTTGTCCTGGGGATATGGTTA
The DNA here is from genome assembly GCA_013400935.1 of Turnix velox. Classification (NCBI taxonomy): domain Eukaryota; kingdom Metazoa; phylum Chordata; class Aves; order Charadriiformes; family Turnicidae; genus Turnix; species Turnix velox. The sequence goes on from VZTY01035241.1 coordinate 22,196, forward strand.
AACCTGCCTTTGATCAGCATTTAATCCTTCAAGGTGCTCAGGGGGCTGCAGTTACGTTTCTATGTGAAAGCAATTAGAAAAGATGGAATGGAAGAAGCAGGACTCTCACTTCTCCTCTTCTTCTTCCAAAGGAAACATTTATCATGGATTGGGATGGCTAATACAGTGGCAGGAGAAGCTGCTCCATGAGCTTGGCCCAGATCTGATGAATTTAAGAAGTGGGAACCCTGGGCATGAGGAGCCTAATCTGTCTGTCTCCACAGGTAGCCTAAAGATCTGGGTTATTTTGTTCCTCAGCTAAATATAAGCTGCTTGTTAGGGAGAGAAGCTTCCCCCTCCCTTCCCTCAAGCCTCCATCAGGGAGGACAAGTTGAGGTAGCATTTTTAACAGATGGAAGCCAAGTTCTCCAAGGGAGTCTTTCAAATTAAATAAAAGTAAACTGTAGTTCCTACACACAGCTAAATATGGATGTCTAGATAAAGCCCTGAATGTGGGGTACAACCATCTGCAGGGATGGAGAAACTGCAGATGGAAAACAAGGAAAGGAGCTGGGGAAAAAATTGAGAGGGCAAGAGTAGACTGGATGAAGGGAGACAACTGATGCCAAACCTTTTAGACAAAGCAACTAGGAAAATCCCACACCTAAAATGATTTGTGGATGAGGTTCACATCAATTTATTGACACTGCATTGGATTTCCTCCCATGAGGAAAATAAACCATCCATCCTTCTCAGCACTTTGCAATAAGCTGACACCTCCAAATCAAAAAGCAGCACAGTGCTCCCCTGCCTCACAGATTTTTGGTTTCAAGTGTAGAGGCTAAAAAAAAGGGTATTTCTTAACCTCTCTGTACACACAATGATCTTGTTACTAGCTAGACTTTTGGTTTTAGCTAGGTCCTGTCAGCCCTGCCCATGGGGTCACAAAAATGAGGCACAATCCAGCTTCTTCATCTAGCTTAAGGTTCTTCTAGAGCACAAACCACTGCAGCTACCTAGGAAATGCATCATCAGGATATTAAAGCTGGTTATCATTCCCCAAGTGCTGTGGTGGGCTGGGTTACTAAATTTGAAATTAAAGATATAAATACAAAAAGAGATGGAACTATAAGGGGAATACTTTGAAACTGCCCCCATTTCTATATTCCTTGTTCTAGCAAAGCTGGGCTGTAGCACCTGGATTCCCCTTGTTCTGAAAATGAATTGTTTTGTGCACCAGCATCTATCTTTCAGCCTCAGGAATGTTGTGATTCTTAGTTTCCTTATGAAACTCAGTTTTCAAGGAAATGGAATTAATCCTATCATCCTGTTTTCATGGGGTAGCTTCAGCTGGCTCTAGAACACATGAACAGCTGGGAAATTGCAAATAATAATTAATCTAATTTTCACTTGCTCACAGTTACACTTGTTGTAACTCTTTGTATGTTCTTTTATATTTCTGTTCTGGAACACGAGACAGGAATTAGGATTTTAACCTGACACTCAGCACATAATAGAGCATGAGTAAGGAGAAAAAAAAAATTCAAAATGTAATTTTGAAGTACTAAATAAACTTCACTGCTTGACTTAAGTCTCACAAATCTTCATGCTATGTCACCACACCAAAGGAGTGCCAGCTGAACGAGCAGCAAAGAAATGGAAATCCCTGACTTGTTCAAATATCACACTGAAACACAGAATATCAGGGATTGGAAAGGACCTCCAGAGATCATTTAGTCCAATCCTCTTTCTGGAGCAGGAACACAGGAAGGCATCCAGATGGGTTTTGAATGTCTCCACAGAAGGAGACTCCACCCTCTCCTGTGCCACTGTTCTGCCACCCTCACTGTGAAGAAGTTTTTTCTTCTATTTTTGTGGAACCTCCTGTTTTCCAGCTTACACCCATTGCCCCTGTCCTATCATTGGAGGTCACTGAGAAGATCCTGGCTCCATCCTCCTGACACCCACCCTTTCCATATTCATAGACATGAATGAGGTCACCCCTCACACAGGACAAATATTTTTCCCCTGGTAAGGGGAAATAAGTTAGAGGCACATCAGCCCTGTGTATACACACATTAAACTCTGCAACACCCCTTTTTTTTACATTTAAAACACGTGGGAAATCCTGATGATAGTTAAACTTGGCAGAACTAGATGCCAGGGGGTGAGTGCCTGCAGACAGGAGCTCCCAGCCACCCCTGAGCCCTGTTCCATAGCACCCTGCTGCCTCAGGGCAAGTGAGGAAAAGCCCCTTCCTTCCTTCTTCTGCTGCTCTGAGCCCTGCAGCTGGATGAAGACTCTTGCTTTCTCATCTCTTGTGCCCTGCAGCCCTAAAGAAAACACTGCCTGTGTTCCCCCATCCCTGCAAATAATACAGCAAAAATCACTGCCACCCCTGGGCATGCCAGGAGGAAGGCAACTGAGAGGCACTTGGGAAGAAAGAGTTAAATCATTTACAAAAAAATATATCCCAAGCTCCTTTACCTGAGCTTCAGCTTTATTCACCCATTTTTTTATCTTCTCAGGCTTTTTCAATATAGAAAAAAACTGGAGGAAGGGCAGAAATAAAAAGAAAAAAAAAAAAAAAAAAAAAGGCAGCTAGCTCAGCAGGAGCTACATGCTGATTAGAAAAGTTTTGCTCTTGGGGGGGGGGGGTGCAGGTTGGGGCGTGGGAGGAAATGAAGCAAATAAATGGTATTAATCCTTTAAACCTGAGAGTTTTAGCTACTGCATTAAAAAGTTGGCAGTGGTATCTCCTAATCCCAAAGCCCAAGTGCAGCGTATTATCCAGCAGACTGCATTCCCACACTTGACACCTCCCTAAAAGCTTTCCTGTGTGTGTGTGCCAGTCTTATCAGCTACCTGAAGGACTAAAAGAGAAACTCACTCACTAATTCCCAACCTCAGAGCAATCCTGCTCTGTTCCTTGAATGGCAGGGTGAACAGGGCACTATCTTTAGAAAGCCTTTGCTTGTTCATTGCTACCACTTTACTTGGTTATTAGCCCTGAGCCCAAACCCCACTACTTAGCAGCAGCATCAAAAGCATTCAGTGGGGGTCTAATTCCAGAGGTATTTTATGTCACTGGAATATCCTTTAGAGTGTTCTGAATCATGTCTGTTATTACTCTGTGCCAATGCAACCTCTGAGTTTGTTTGATGGTCTTTACAAGATCATGGCAGGGGGGGTTGGAAGTGATGATCTTTAAGGTCCCTTCCAACCCAAACCATTCTATGATTCTACTTTTTGTCTTGAATAATCTGTATAAATCAACTTTGATTTTTGATCCCTGTGAAAGTTTTCATTCAAAAACAAAGAAAACTTCCTCTTGGGCTACAGGTGTATGAACTGATTCTCTATAAATTGCTTTTACATTGGAATCTGCTCTGTTGCACATCCTTTGCAGGAAAGATAATGGATGGAAATTGGAAGAGGGGAGATTCAGGTTGGAAATAAGAAAGAAATTCTTTACAGTGAGGGTGGTGAGACACTGGAACAGGTTTCCCAGAGAGTCTGTGGATGTCCCCTCAATCCCTGGAGGTGTTTAAGGCCAGGTTGGACAAGGCACTGAGCAGCCTGATGAAGAGGGAGGTGTTCCTGCCTATGGCAGGGGGGTTGGAACTTGATGATCTTTAAGGTCCCGTCCAACCCAAACTATTGTATGATTCTAATTCTGCTCTCCCTGAGGTGTGAATGCCTTTGCTGTGGACCCTAAAAAGCTGATGACCAGTTCACAGTGCAGGCCAAGGCAAGAAAGAAGTCAGTAAACCAGCAGGAAGAATTCAAGGAGTGGGGATAAAAATAACAGAATTAGGACACAGCCAGAAATGAGGATTAACTGAACGACATCAGTGACAATGAATGATGAGGATTCCCCAGTTCCATTCCCAGTATCAAAAATATCCCCTCAAGTAACAACCTGACACCTGGCCCCAAGAAGACTGAGCTCAAATCTGAAATGCCACAACTGACATTTTGGATGAGATCTAGGTCCACGTCGCCTGGTATGAGCCTGTGACAGCAGCCAGTGTCACACCCTGCAGTGAATGGAGAGCAAATCCTCATTTCCAGGGATAAGCCTAGAAACAGCAGGTTTCTTTCTAGCAGTGAAAGACCTGTCAACCTGTCACATCGCCTTGCCAGCAGCCCCTGAGCTGTGAGCCAGGCTGTGTCAGAAAGCCACCATGGTCACCATCTACCCCCCCTGACCACCTTCCTCCTCCCAAACACCATGCTGAACTATCTTCTTTGCTGTGGGGGTGGTGGGACAGGTTGCCCAGAGAGGTTGTGGATGTCCCCTCAATCCCTGGAGGTGTTTAAGGTCAGGCTGGATGAGGCACTGAGCAGCCTGGTGTAGTGGGAGGTGTTCCTGCCCATGGCAGGGGGGTTGGAACTAGATGACCTTCAAATCCCTTCCAACCCAAACCATTCCATGATTCTTTCTCCTGTATCAGAGGGTTGAGGAAACACCACCCAGTTAAAAGCAGAATTTGACACATTTAATATAATTAATAGTGGTGTTTAATGATTCCAGAACCTCCACTCCTTTGTGACTTCATCCATAAATGCATTATTTCTCTGGGTCTGCAAGGAATACAGTACCTGTCCTTTGATCTCATCCTCTTTTGAATTCTAAGATTTCATAGGAAGATTTGTGGGGAGGGACAAACTGCTTGAAATTTTGGGATGGCACTGCAATGTACTGAATACATTATTTTTTTCCAAATCACAGCTTCCCTTGGATTCTATCACAGAAAGGCTGACACACCGGACAGACCAGGGAAGAAATTAGATCATAGGCAATCTGTTACTCTCCTTTTTTGTGTTTATTTCTTTTTTCCTAAGACACTTGAAACAGATAAAAAGCAGAGAGGGGGTGTCAGGTGCCCACTGGGGATAAACTGGCACAGCTCTGCTGCAGCCACTGAGTAGAATGAGTCAATATATTGATACCTACTGAGAAGCAATCCTGCGTGTCTTAAAATATTAACACCAGAGTCAACACAAAGTAAAAGGCAAAGCTTTCACTTCATCTGTTCAGATCTTCTAATGAAGACACAACTTCTCAAACACACACACATACATGATCAAGAGAGCCAGGCTGTGTCAGAAAGTCACCATGGTGCCCATCTACCCCTCCTGACCATCCTCATCCTCCCAAACATCCCCCTTCTGCCCCAGATATACACAAAGTGTTTGACCTCAGAATCTCTTCTCAGCACTGGTAGATGCTTAGGAACCAAGCTGGAAAAACTGGGAATTCTCAGATTTAACAGACAGAGAAATAACCCAAAGGACTGGCTGGATTACCTGAAAAATCTCTGGCATGAGGATTTTGCAAAGTGGAGTGGGGTCAACAGCTTTTGGGGATTTCTGCTGGATTGGAAAAGTTTTATAGATTATCTGGGCAAAAGAGTAAAATAATTCCATATTACAGGTCAGGAATAAACACAGGGTGATTCCACTCAACCCACTAAATGACTTCTTGTTCCTTTCACACAAATAAATGCTACTGACCATCATCTAGAGTTGTGCTTCTCTATGATAAGCATATTTCCCATCCAAAGGAGGTTCTTCATGGTTAGATCTGAAGGACCACCCTGTCTCCCTTCCCTTTCCAGCCTCTGCTTCCTCTGGCAGCATTCTGATGTAGATTTTCCTAGATAATAGTTGCTTTAAAGTTTTAAAACTAAAGACTTCTCAAATTGAAAAAAAAAAAAAAAGGTTCTTTTTAAAACAGCATCTTACTTTTCAACATTTTTTCATTCTGGAAAAGTTTAAAATGCTAATTCTTTTATCAAAAAATGTTATTGGAACCGTTATCAAAATTGTTATAACTGTAGTAAAACCCCCTTAGAACATGAAAAACCAATTCATTTTGAACCCTCTGAAACAGGAAAAAAAGCATCAAAACCTCTATATTGAAAGGGTGAGCTGAAAAATATTTTTCAGCCCCTCTTTTTAGAAAGGCAGAGTTAACCCACTCCTTGCAGCTCTCTCCTCTCCCTATTTCCTCTCCTAACCCTATTTCCTCTCCTCTCTTCTCCTCTCCTAACTCTATTTCCTCTCCTCTCCCTACTTCCTCTCTTTCCTCTCCTCTCCCTATTTCCTCTATTTCCTCTCCTTTCCCAACCCTATTTCCTCTCCTCTCCCTATTTCCTCTTCTAACCTATTTCCTCTCCTCTCCTTTCCTTTCCTAACCCTATTTCCTCTCCTCTCCCTATTTCTTCGCCTCTCCTCTCCCTATTTCCTCTCCCAACGCTATTTCTCTCCTCTCCTCTCCCTTCCTCTCCCTATTTCCTCTCCTCTCCCTATTTCCTCTATTTCCTCTCCTCTCCCTATTTCCTCTATTTGCTCTCCTCTCCCAACCCTATTTCCTCTTCTAACCTATTTCCTCTCCTCTCCTTTCCTAACCCTATTTCCTCTCCTCTCCCTATTTCCTCTATTTCCTCTCCTTTCCCAACCCTATTTCCTCTCCTCTCCCTATTTCCTCTATTTCCTCTCCTCTCCCTATTTCCTCTATTTGCTCTCCTCTCCCAACCCTATTTCCTCTTCTAACCTATTTCCTCTTCTCTCCTTTCCTAACCCTATTTCCTCTCCTCACCCTATTTCCTCTCCTCTCCCTATTTCTTCACCTCTCCTCTCCCTATTTCCTCTCCCAACCCTATTTCTCTCCTCTCCCTTCCTCTCCCTATTTCCTCTCCTAACCCCATTTCCTCTCCTCTCCTTCAATGTGGACAACCACAAGGACAAAATTTTCCCCATCCTACCAACCAGTGCTTCTAGAGAGTTTTCTACTCATGTGCCCACCAATGAATGTTAAAAAGATTCACTCTACAGCTCAGGGACTCTTTTACTAGGGCACAATCTTCAGGAAAAGTTACAGAAAGGGAACTGGTCCCAGCCACTGCTGCTTGTGTCTCTCCCCAGACTGTAGGAAATTATCCAAATTAAGAAAAATTAGGCATTTTGCCTCTAAAATGCCAGTCCTAGTGAGTATCTGTAAGGAAAATCACCACCATCAAAAAGGGAGAAAGCAAAACTTTTCTTGAGTCATGAATTCAGATCTTTTTCAAGGTAATGATGTCCAGGTGTCACAGAAGCCACTGCACTCTGATCCTTCCTCTCCTTTGTTAAGTGCCCTGAGGGAGTAACAACCTTTGCAGAGCTTTCATCTAACAATTAAAAGGGTTGTGTCATGTTGAATGGAGACAAAGGGGGCTAAATCTCAATCCCCAGCTAATCAATCGGTGAAGCTGACCAACCCCAATCTCCAGGAAGGTTGTGTTAATGGAATAGCAAAAAAAAAAAAACCCCTCCAAAATCAAGTGAGATGCTATCTGAGCCTGCCTGATGAGATTGCAGCAACTCTGGCTTATCTTGGATGATGAATTATCAGGGATAAACAGAAGGCATCAAGTCTGTCTCCCCAAGACCTTGACTTGCTGATGGTAGGGGAATATGAATAACATCTAGGTGGTTCAATATAGATTAAATGAGGAACTGGATAATATCTTGGTGTTAATGAAAATAAAAATACCCTCAAATACCTAGCCCAAGAGCCACACAATGTAAAGGATCAAGCTTCTGGGATACATTATTTCAGGAAAAGTAAATGATGGGTAAAACCACAGACTCCATAATAATGTAAAATCTACTTGCAGACATACATCATGCTTCCTAAGTGTACAATTACAGTAATACTTGGCTTTTACATAATCAGAACCTATTATGAATCTCCAAATGCTCTGCAAAGCTGGGTCACCATCCCATATATAGGAGCAAAGTGAAGTAAGTAGTGTGCGTAATTTGGCTAAGATTATAAAACCAGCAACTGGAAGATGGAGACCCAAATTCTCAGCCCCTGCTTCCCCCCTGATTTACAAACACCCAGTGACGTCCCAATGATCTTAGCAACAAAGAGCTGGGGAAGAAAGAAAAGCACAGGCAGAAATCTTGCAAAACAGAGATTAAATGTTGCCCCACACGTCTGTGACCTCACCAAAATTATAGATCTCCTTTGATTGCTGCCACAGAGAAATCCTAAACCATCTAGTTTAGGTATGCAAATACATAATGTGTAGAGACAGGCAAAGATTACTCATTCATGTAAATTATGTATTATATTATGCCTCAACAAGGCATTGTAATGTATCACATCCACATATTGTATTGTTTATCCTTTACATGGTGTACAAACTGTGAATCATTTGAGCTTTCAATTTAACTGCCTTTAAGCACCAAAAATAAGATGTTATGGCACCCAGCAGTGAAGGTGGAATTAACCTACAGGACAGGCTTGTTCCAGTTGCAAGCTACAGACTGGAACTCCTTGGTCCAGAATGTTTGCAGCAATGAAATCCTTCTGTGTAACATAATTAACAGCAGTTTAAGAAGTCCCCAGCCACAGCCTGGCTTGGAAAAACCTTACAGGATTGTGTTCATTTCACAGTGACAGTGAAAAGACTGCCATGACCTTATGACTGATGCATGACACAGCTCTTGTGTCTGAAAGCTTTTTCTCAGCATCCCACTGATGCCAATTTCAATTTAAAGATTCCCACTCAATTAAAATCCCTGCTCTGCATTTATAATGCAACAAACATCCACTTCTAAAGCCAAAACCTCTAAGAATGGTTCAGAATATTTGCTTCCAGAGCCCTGAGCACCTAGAGCTAAGAAGCAGAAATATTTCTTGTTTCTCCTGTATCAAGCAAAGGGAAAAATAAGAGCAACTATTCTGGGAGCCTTCTAAATGGATTAACTCTCATGTAACCCAGCCTTTCAGAATGGTTCTAATGGCATAGATGTGCCTTTTTTTTTTGTTCGCATTTGTATCCAAATCTTTTTTATGACTAACACTGGATGAGATTTTTTTTCCACTGAAGGGAAATTCATCAGAAGTCAACTATTTATAGGAATCGTTCTATATTTGGATTTAAACAAGTTTAGGGGCTTAACAACAAGGCTTCGAGTTTCATTAAAAAAAAAAAAATCTTAAATGGTGCAAATCTTAAACAGTGAAGCTAAAAATGTCAAAGATTGAATGATGCTGTTATACCTGTGATGATCAAAGGATATAAATGAGCAAGGTTGGCCTTCAACTGATGAAGAAGGACAAAACATAATACAAGCCCTGCTCACATCTGAAAGAGTAGAATCATAGAATGGTTTGGGTTGGAAGGGACCTCAAAAATCATCTAGTTCCAACCCCCTGCCATGGGCAGGGACACCTCCCACTGGACCAGGATGCTCAGTGCCTCATCCAGCAGCTTTCAAAGCTACTTGCAGGTTTAGCTCTGAATTTAACATTGTTAGCTAATAAATTAGTCCACTTAAGGGAACCTGTAGATCCAAGGAAAGCAGTAGCATCAAAAGGAGAGAGAATCTGCTCTCTCTCTCAGCAGGACAGAGAGAGAACTAATGGTTGTCTACAGGACAAGAAGGAATCCACAGGCAGCAGGATGCAAGAAGAAAGACAACATGCTATAAACCAACATTGCTACACCGAGTCCTTGATTTTTAGACACAAACAGAGTTAAAAAATTCAGCTTCTAAGATCTTCCTTTGAAAGTGTTTGGAAGGAGTCCCCTGAGGATCAGGGCTGAGTGGTTATTTGTGAGAAATGCTCTCCCACTGTCAACTGATGTTTCTATTTACTGAACCTCAGTGTGAGCTCACCCAGGTACAGGGCAGGTTTCTCAACTCACCAGCTGAGGTACCATCAAGGTTTTTGCAGCATGAGATGACTTTGCTGCATTGGTCCACATTCTGCACCACACATTTGTAAAATCCTAAAGCTATGGATGGTTTTACTGGGAGTGATATTTTAGTATAGTGACTATAGAAACCAGGCCATCTGTGGCTTGGTTGCATGAAATCTTATTTTGCTTCTGGTGTTGATTTCAGCAAGGTTGTTACAGGGGTAGTCTGAGGGCTGGAAGCATTTTAGGGAAGGACTGAATTCTGGGAAAACATCTTTTAATGATGTTGTTTTTTCCTATAGATGTTTAATGGTTTTTCTGCTTTAAGTTCTTGCATGTGTATTTTAAGTCCTAAGCAAGTGTATTTTGTGCACAGAAGGACTGCTTTGTTGTCACTTTGCATCAGTGCTTGGATGTTTCACACACAAATATCATCTATCTACCTCTATCTATCTATCTATCTATCTATCTATCTATCTATCTATCTATCTATCTATCTATCTATCTCCCTTGAGACAGCCTTTAAAAGCAGATAGTTGGCCCAATTCTCTCTCTGAATTCCCTGAAGTCAACATTTTGGGCTTTTGTCCCATTTCATAGCTGAAGAAAATAAAATATATCCTTAATAAACTTGATGGGATGGCTCTTCATTCTCTGTGGCCTCATCACATCACAGGTTACAACACAGGGAAGTCTTTTCTGCCCTGAGTAGAAGCTCTCTGGCATTCCTTTTCTGTGGCTAAATCTGACAAGTGCCAGACAAATGCAAGAGATTTATAAAGATTTTCATCCAATGCACATGAACACTCTGCACAGCTGAGGATGAAAGTGGGATCCACAGGTCAGAGCTCCTTCTTTACCCATGAAAGTGCAGACTCTGCTGACAAAAGAGCAGAAGTGACCTCCAGCCAGCCAGGAGCAAGGTGCCAGCAGATCAGACTCTGTCTTGGTGCCAAATGTCTTCTGATTTATAATGGCAAATGTAAGCTCAGGCTGGCTGTACTTCCCCAAGGCACTAGGAAACAATAAGCAAACTATTTCAGTCCCCCATTTACTGCAAAGCTCTGCTTTGTCTACAGCTCTAGCAGAAGGCAGGGTCAAAACAGGTCTCATATTCAGAAGCTGTTGCTTCCACAATCCTTGCTTAGATCACTCTGCCTCTTTCCCTGTGGGATATTCCTATCTGCAAGCTGCTCTCTGGGAGGCTTTGCATTACCTTAGGTGAAAACCCAAATAGAAAGTACTTACTTTTACACAGCACAGACAGCAAGTGAAACACTTTGAGTACAAGGCAGCTGCTGTTGGACACAACAATGGACACTTACACAATTTGGATGCAGAAAAGAAAACATTCCTGGCAGCATTTAGCATGGCTGAGGTCATTTTTATCACACACAAAAGCAATGTGTAGTCTCTCCCTCTCTCACACACACATACTACCAATCCTAAGAACTCCCTGGTGCAGGTTAGGATGAGAAAGAGGTAAGGATATCACAGGCACAGGTTTCCCCAAAGATTCTTCTAACTGGAAATTCTGTTACGTCCATGTGTCTGGCCCTTTTGGACATCCAGTTTTCCAGTTTTTATGTCCAGCTCAATCCTATAATCCATGTGGGGTGAGCCAAAAAGACTTGATCCACATTCACTGCACCAGCAATCTGCCCAAAAATAGGATTGGAGACATGCTGGACATAAGGTACATTCATGGATTAATCAAGATGGTCAACACCTCTTGATAATGTGGGACTAAATATATTTCTCATATATAAATATATGAGAAAATCCTAGACAGCAATGCAGCCATGCCACCAAGTAAAAGCAACATGAACAGTGGTGCAGACATCACCAGTGCCAGGCTGTACTCCCAAATTTGACACTGTGCATGGCAGTATTTGGACAAGCTAAACCCTATTAACATCCAAAGCCTATTAATGAGGTACCCTGATGGCCTGCAGAGAAGTGACAGAAAGCAGCAAACCCAGGGATTTCAGCAGAACTTGGTCTCAGAACAAGAAATACAAAACCTGGATGCTTGGCCTCTATCAGGGCTGTGATGCTCAAAGAATCTACATTAAATGCTTTGAGATAACAATGTAAAAATAGCTGAGCAAAAAGACAGCATGAGAAACAGACTTATTAATAAAGAAAAGCAAGTGAAACTATTATAATTGGATAGAACTGTAATGAGTCTCCTTCTCAGTACTGCACAGCATAAGGTGAGCATCATTTTGTGAGGTCAAGTTAAAAAAACAGAACCTTCCCTTGGGATATCCAATTAAACATATCAAAGAGGTTATCTGCATCCATCTGTAGCATCTGGCACTGGTCAGGGCCAGAGACAGAACACCAGACCAGATGGACTGATGTGCATGGCAATCCTTAGGATCTTCTGAGATTAATTTCTTCCTTCAGGTTGGATATGTCTCTTCTAATTGTGCATCAACATCTAACCAAAATTGCTGCTGACATATCATTGATTGCCTTGTGAGTTTAGCTGCAGCTCAGCATTCTGGGACAAGTTTAGTCCCATGCTTACCTCAACTGTAATGCAGGATTTCTTTATCAGTGAATTTCTACCTCCACTCACACGTTTCCCAAGCCTTGTCCTCAGAGATTACCCACAGAATCCATGACTCAACTGTAATTTGAACCAAAAATCTTTGTCTAGTTCCTGAATCTTTGCTGCTGGAAGCCTGTAGCCTACCAGGCTGGAGACTATAAGACTCCAAAAGATTTTCTTACAGTCTTGCCCATGAATTTATAGAGCCTTGATGTGCATGGCAGGATCCTAAAACCTTCCCACAAATTCTTCTGGAATGACTGCACTGTTTTTTCTCCAAGACTTGCAAGGAAAACAAAGAAATCTCATCTTTTATGGGAATCAGCCACTGCAGTTTGGGTTAATTGTTTGTTGAGGGTTTTTTTTTTTTTCTATGAGAATCATATATATAAGAATAATTCCTGAATTTTACAATCTTATCATTAATTTAAAAATAATTAGAAACCATTAACACTGCACCACAAAGTGATGACATTGCATTGTCCTATCACCTCAGTGACTCCCATACTGACATGTTTTGAACTTCATGACTCACTAGGACTTCTGTAAACACAGAAGATTCTGGCTATATGAAGTGCAGGGATTGAATCAGCCTCCCTACAAGGTGACCTTGAATCCCAACAAGAAACCCAGAGAAGTTAAAGGAAATGGGTACTGTAGGGCAGTGACTCAGGCTGCAAAATGGGATAAAAGAAGAAGCAAAGACAAGACTACCTTTTCTTTACTCAGTATTCAGGGGGAAATAGTCTCCACACACAGCCCCTAGCCCTTCCTTGAATCTGAACTCTGCTTCCCCACGGACATGAATTACACAGAATCCTAAACCTCAGCAGAAAGGTAAAGAAAACAGACTCTGCTTCTGAAGAGAAAGGGAGCTTCCCTGAGGAGCAACACTCCACCTATCCCTGAGTACACATGCAGGGGAGACACATTAAAAACTCCTGCTATTCTGACACTGCATTTGGACAAAGTGCTCCTCTCAGCCTCCTGCTGTGCAGCACACCCCCAGGCACCCCTGCAGACTCTAGCCTTTACCCAGCTCTGTCCCACTGATGTTCTTAATAATACAAATGAAACAGGGCACAGATCTCCTCATGCTGAGCAGCAGCAGAATCCACCCTTTTACCCTCCATAGAAATATGTTGGGTTTTTTTTGTTGTTGAAAAAAAAAGACTTCACTTTTTGTGCCAGTAGGCAATAAAGCTAAATGTCTGAAGTGTCTCATTCTAGATATTGCCAGTAAGACTTCCAAGAACACAGGCAACCATTAAAAAAAAAAAAAAAAAAAAAAGAATACAAATTACATCTGGAGTTTTGTGTCTAGTTCTGGGCCCTCAGTTCAAGAAGGACAGGGAAATGCTTTAGGGAGTCCAGTGCAGAGACATGAAGATGATGAAGGGATTGGAGCATCTCCCTTCTGAGGAAAGGGAAGCCCCAGGAGGGCTCTGGTGCAGAGCCCATCCCATTCTACAAAGCACCCTAAGCCCCCTCAGCTCAGATCAAGAGGAGCCAGCCCTGCTGCTGAGCTCTGACACTCCTCCTTCCTTCCCTGTTTCTTTAGTGTATTTTTTTCCCCTCCAGCTTCAAATTGCCTGTGTCTTTTGTTGAGAAGTACTTAGAGCTTTAATGGTTCTTCTGATAATACTTGCCTCCTTTACTTCTGATTAAAAAGATCAAAAAGAATGGGAGCTGAACCCTTGACCGATGTACACTTCACCTTAATCTCTCTCCATCTCCACTCCCTCACCTCCTCTTTCCTCTGCCAGCTGAAATCACCTCAATAACTTTTGCTCACAGTTTTCTGCAAAATAAATTGAACAGGCACAGGCAAAAATCTAACTTGTGACAGGAGCAGAAGACAGCGAAGAGAGACATTGAAAAGCAGAGGCAGGGGTGACATGGTCAGCTCTTTGGGTCACCGGTGCAAGAAAAATCTCCCTGGAGCTCAGCAAGCAGCAAAAAGCAATGCATGTTCCTAATGCTCCCTCAAGCAGTAAATAAAATGGTCACTGGCAGCAGAGAATCACTCACTCACACAAAGAAATGACTAGAAAAACCCCACCATGCAAACAAGACATCCCCCATTTCTTTCTGACACTATTCTTTGGGGTGAGGATCAGTATTTCTCTGCATGAAAAGGTACCAGTCCCTCTCAGGGCATGACAAGGATGAATTCCCAGGACTTCATGCAAAGACAGTAGCAGGAGCCACGGAAGTGTGACTGTCCTTAAATTCTAATGACTAAATATCTTAGATGAAGGTTTTTTTTGGGGAAAGAACACTTAATGATACAGTGCTTTTCCTTTCACAGTGATCACCTCGCTGCTTTTAAATACTCATCACATTTCTGCACAGCAGCACAGGGAATTTGAAAAATCTCATATATACAACATGCTCCTAAAATTAACTATCAGGGTAAAGCAGTGTGAGACATAGGGAAAAAGTTCAAAGGTTCTTGTCCTCAGCTCTGCTCAGTGATGCTGTTGAGGAAAAATCTCTTCAGCATCACCCATTGCTACATGGGATCTGGTTTCTCTGCCATGACCAGCAAAAGTTCTCACCAAGGAATCCACAAAGGGCTCACATTTTCACAACTGCTATAAATCAGCTCAGTAGGGGAGGCTACTCCTTTTGAAAGAGTATTCTTTCCTAATAACTGAGTCAGGGAGAGCAGCCTGAGTCTATGGCTTAACTAAAAAGCACTCTGGATAACAATTAGCTGAAAAAAAGTGTATTTAGATAAACATTTTTTGCATTAATATGAGCAGAATTTGCCACCTTGATCTTCAGTTACAAGTCACATCCTTTTTTTTACCAAGCTAGTTCATGATTTTTTACCAAATCATTAACTGATTGGGAAAGACAGGCACAGCCATCACCTTATTCTGCTCCAGTGCTACTGCTTCAAGCCTGGCACATTCACACTGCCCACTGTCACAAAAGCAAGGGACACTTGCAGGGAACACTTTTCCTCATATTCTCCATAGGAAAAAGAAAAAAAGAAAAGTCTAAAAATAAACCCAGTAGGAATTCTCTGCTCCGTTTCTCTACTTCAAGCCTGTATAAGGTGCTGAATGTATTCCGCAAGGAAAATTAATTTATTTCCTTCTTCCTTGCCTCTAAATGCAGGAGGACACAGGAAGGAGAGCAGACTCCGTGGTGAGATAATAAAAAGTGAAAAGGCATTCAAAGCCATCAGGGTCTTTCAAACCTACACTGACGGAAATATGCTGGACTGCAGACAGGGGAGCAAGATCAGAGCAAGCTGAACAGCTTCAGCATTCATGACTGAACTGCAAAGAAAAGATGATTTTGGGGAAGCAGTGGGTTCTCCTACAATCCTACAGAAAGGTTACAGAAGCATGTGTCTAGATAAAGGCCACCAGCATTCCCAAGCAGTGCACTTGGTGGATGTCAGGGAATAGCAAATTCTTCTGTGAAAGCCCAGTAGCTCCCACTGCACAAATAAATCAAGATGAACAAATGGAAGAGGAAAATGTCAGGTTTTTACCTACTGTTTCTATTTTAACCTTGCTGGGTAATGAAAGAGACAAAGCACTTGTAGGTCAGGAGATGTGTCTATACACCTGCAAGCTCAAATTGTCTTTGGAGTGCAATTGCCTGAGATGATCACTGTAATTCAAAAGTACAAGGAAGTTAAAGGTTTTAATCCAAGAGTTCCAGGTATTCCTAAGTGTTCTACAGCCAGTGGTGACATCTCCTCCTTTGGTATTCAGCCAAAGAACTTGGCAGAAGCCATTTGCTATGTCCAGGCAATGCACTAACTGAATCAAAATTAACCAGATCTTAGAATAGTTTGGGTTGGAAGGGACCTTAAAGATCATCTAGTTCCAACTCCCCTGTCTTCCTCTCCCTTTTCTTCTTTTTTTTTGAAAACACTTCAACAACTCCAGGTTAATTCTTATTTTAGCCAAACATGTCCACTTGCCTTGTAGAAGGCACGAAGATCTCAAAGCATCTCACACCCTTTACAAGAATAAGTATGTGTTTAATAAAACCCTGGTAAATTTGATTTATTTAAAGCCATATATATGTATACTCTGTAAAAGAAATACTGTTAATGAGCAGTGAGCTTGACACAGTTTGGAGAACTGTGTGTAGTCTCCCTTAACTGCTCTGGAACTGCTTGCCCATAATT
The DNA here is from genome assembly GCA_013400935.1 of Turnix velox. NCBI lineage: Eukaryota > Metazoa > Chordata > Aves > Charadriiformes > Turnicidae > Turnix > Turnix velox. The sequence goes on from VZTY01035241.1 coordinate 38,601, forward strand.
ATGTGGGAAATTTCTCTATTTAGCTGCTTCACCCTCACAGTTGGAAGCCTTCACCAATGGTGGAGGCCATTTGTGCATCTGGCAGATGATGCAGAAAACTTGCATCACCAGCTAGATGGGAACACTTCCAGATATGATCCCTGTCACATCTTTGCTGGCTGGAGTCATTGAACAAAGCAGGGGAGGGAGAAGTGTCAGGATAACTCCAGCTGCATCAACCAGGAACCAAAGGGTTCACCCCAAACACCTCCAGTTCATCTCATCCATCATGATGATAAAGATCAAACTGCTGGAAAAAAAAACAAAAACAAAACAAAAAAAAAAACCACCAAATTTCACCTCCACTCCCTTTCTTATCACTTGACACAGATATTTGATCTAAATTCAAAACGACACTCCAAGGGTAACCTGGGGATGGATTTACTCTACAGTTACTACAAGGAGCCCTGTCTGCTGAACAAACAAGCAAGTCAGTGTGCTGGCAGGTATTTTCCTCTAGAAAATGAAGTCTTCCCTCATTCTTTAGCACATGATATTCACAGAATAAGTGAAGGGGCTTTTTTTAGCAATTCCTTACGTCTTCCTGATTCATTCACCTTGTCCCTTGAGCTTCTGCAGGCACCAGGACCTCTGTAGCTGTGAAATACTTCCCACCCTCCTCTTCTCTGTCAACAAGAATGCAAAGAGATGAAAGGTGCAAAACTAGGAGATAATAAAGCAAAACCTTAGCTCCAGATCAATTTAGTAATGTCCTTTATCAGTTGTTATTCATGCTTAGCAACCACCATAGCTCACACCAACTTAATTTTCATTTTAATCCACCATACAGAAAAAGCAGCCTAAATATACATCCCCACATCCAAAGCATATAATCTGTAAACTACAGGAAGGGGCAGATCATTTCCATTAGTTTCTCATGTAGCAAAAAACCCACACAATTTACACCCAAAGCGTGTAATTACATTCAAATTCGAAAAGACAGTGGTGGAAGTACTTTAAATTCATAGTTTTGGGGGAAAGTCACTCAGGGGCATAAGCAGCTATGTTTTAATGTGCAAAACCAACAAGTGCACACACACACACATGAGGAAAAAGGAGTAGTTAGAGAGGGGGGAGGGAGCTATGGCAAATTGCACGCCTCTGGCTCTGGAATTCAGCTCTCTAGCCTAAATCCTCTACCCCTCCTATGGAAACACCAACGCTGGAACATGGCACTAGAGCCCCTAAAGGACCATGAGGGAAAACACTACATCTAGAATTTGGAAGTGTTTTGCTTGTCCTTCAAAGCCCAAGGGGACTTTTGGGATTTCACACACTGCTCTGGTTGCCTACAAGTGTCCCAGAGCACACAAATACACCAGCTCTCTGCTCACCTCACCCGCAGATAAATGATTTTCTCTTCATTTCCCAGATGAAGGAAACAAACCAGGGGGGAAAGCAGTGTTTCACCAAGGTCATACAGCAAATGGGAGCCACTGGTCAACAGCAGAGAATCATAGAATAGTTCAGGTTGGAAGGGACCTTAAAGATCCTCTTGTTCCAACTCTGGTGTGTGTGGGAGGGACACCTCGCACTACATCAGGCTGCTCAGTACCTTGTCCAGCCTGGCCTTAAACACCTCCAGGGATTGAGGGGCCATCCACAACCTCTCTGGGACACCTCTTCCAGTGTTTCACCACCCTCACTGTAAAGAATTTCTTTCTTCTATCTAGCCTGAATATACCCCCTTCCAATTTACATCCATTATTTCTAGTCCTCCCATCACATATCCTATTAAAAAGTCCTACCCCTGCCTTTCTGTAGGTCCCCTTTAGCTATTGATAAGCTACTATGAGGTCCTCCATGAGCCTTCTCTTCTCCAGGTGTTATCTTGTGTGCAGACATGAAGACATGGAACCTCCCTTCTTCTCTTTAGTGCAAGTAACCACCAGAGCAATCAAAGTCCACCAGAAGAACCAAAAAATGTCTACAGGCTCACACAGGACCACCATGTGGGGCAACTACACAGCCAGACAGCCTTGCTATGGCACAGCATGTGGAAAAAGAGAAAATAAGCTCATCCTGTGCACTCTCCAGACAAAAAACCCCTGTTCCTTGCACTTACTAAGCTCCAGCTTTTTATTCAGTTGTCTTCTTCATGGCAAAACATGGAACTATGCCATGTCCAGCTGATGTTCTATCTCCACCTTAAATGATCCTGCTAAGTTTCCAGCTTCTAGTGAGACCTCAAGGAAGGAATTTGGAATTCCCAACAGTACTGCATGTATCAACCCAGTGACTATTGCCTTGTATTTTAATACCATGGAAAGAGAAAAAAAGAGGGGAAAAAAGCCCCAAAAATCCACCATAAGGAAAACTGCTCAGCATCTTTAAGTAAAACTTCTGTTTTTTTAAAATGCAGAAATATTATAAAAATTACCACTGTCATTCTGCAGCATTCTGTGTAGCTCATGTCACACACTCCAATATTCTTTCCAACTTCAATGCCTATACAAAGAATACAACAGGATCCTCCATCTCCCTTTGAAATGCAGTCAATCACCTTTGCAGCAGTTGCTTGACAAGTTGGAGCTGTATTATCCAAAAGCAGAAATTATAGAGGAAAAAAAAAATATCTCTCTGGTCTAAATTGCAAAGGAAATATATAAGAGGGAAGAAAGCCCTGATCTAATTTTGACTCAGGGCTAGCATTCACACTGAGATTCTGTGCTAGCACACAGCAGTTATCAGAAGAGCATTTCTTTAAACACACATCTTGTGAGACTACACCTTCACACAGCACAGCTCTGAGCAACATTTCAAAGGGTACACAGAAATATATTTAATCAGAATGACAAAGCTCAACAGAGACATTAGATCTCTCATGTTCCAGATCTCACAGGACCACTGTGATCTCCCAGGATTGAGCACTAGGTGAAAAGAAATCTAAACTTCAGTTTTACGGCAGAGAACAAGCTATCCCAAGTTGGGGATGGCTGATACAGAGCAGAAGAAAGTCAAAACACCTTATCAAGAAACTGTTTCATGGAAAAGTTTGGACTGAGAAAGTCAAAGAGAAACCTCTCTTCAGGGAAACAGCTTTTGCAAAGGCAAAAATTTCCCTAAAAGGTGTGATTCCTCAGAAGAGCTAGAGAGACTCAGCACAGGGGGGCAAAGCTCACTTCAACAAGACTAAGGGTCTGTTGACTCTGGATGCTGAGATTTCTTGAGACTATTTAAACAGACCTCACCTTTCTATAAAAATAGAAGTAATTTTTTAACATCCCTGCAGAAGAAAACATAAACATTCAGGCATAGAGAATTGTTAGTCTTTTCAAAAATATTAGGCTTCATTGTTGATAGAGACTAGAGGCAAGACACAAGAAAGCAGAGAGATTTTAGCTTTTCACCTTTGCAGAATTTAAATGTAACCTTAGTTTCAGCTCTGAATAAGGAGAATTTTACTGGGTCACTGACTGCTCTGCACAGGATGATTTTTTTTCCCCTTTTGTTAAACCTACCAAAACTTATCTCAAAGTAATCTCCTGATGATGAACAAGGAAGGTCAAGGAACAGGAAACTGCCAAGGATAGAGAAATAGGTTGTTTTGTTGTTGGTTTTTTTTTTACTTTATGGAAAAGGTGGGATTGCAGTAACAAAGGTACTTCTGATGAGGAATAGGTCACACTGGGGGAGCAGGAAGGAGCCAGAGATGTGTGTTATAAAGGTACGCAGTCACAGTTATATATGGAAAGCTTTGAAGCTGGTAAAAAAAAAATTAAAAAAAAAATGAGATGGAAATGCTTCTTGCAAGCGACAGGACTTGTAAGAAGTGATGCCTGAGAGAGTTACACCTATAAGATCTCATCACTTTTTTTTCTGCAACTTGTGCTATAGCCTGAGCAAGCCCAGTCCCCACAAAGTGAAAACCAAAAGAGAAATGGCCCCAGGCCACCACTACTTCCACAGCTGTCACCACACAGCAGGAGTCTGGAGGCTGGGACAATCCACAGGCGGCCTCACACATTACCTCTGTGCACCCCGTCTCCCCTCCCCACCCCAAGCCATTAAGGAGAGCCAGAGAAGAGAAAAAAAAAAACAGCTGGAGGAGAAATGAAATTAATTAATTCATCACTAAGACAAAACATGCACAAATCTCTTCATTTTATCTGTCAACTGAAGGGATGCATTATTCATCAGCTGAGGCGATGAAGATGGGTAAAAGAGGGACTGTGAAGCCACTTCTGCAGGCTCTGCTCAAGCAGCTGACCCGGCAGGGTGCTAAATAGCTAAAGGGAAGCACATAAGGACTTTCCAGAAGCACAGCCTCAACTTTTTTCCATGATATTTTCTTCCCTCTGTCCCACAAACCCTCAGTAAAATGAGGAGGAATCATGCCTTTCCCTTCCCTCTTATTTGGGGGGAAAGATTCTGTCAATCTAGGACAAGTCCACCCATGGAAATAAAACCCCAACATTTCTTCTGGCTTGCTGAAGTCTCCCTGCCTGGCTAGGATTGCTGATTTGGAGCTAAACCTGTTAGAAAGACTTTCTTCTGAGTCGTACATTTGCAAGTTGTGATTCCAGAATTAACTCTTGCAACATCAGACTGCCAGATTTAGGCACAGCCCTCTCCAAGTTAAGCCACAGGAGGGATTTTAAAGGAGCAACTGAGTATATAAACTCCAAATAAGTGTTTGCTGATGGCAAGACCTTTCGTCTATCCTAGATACTAGTCTTCTATTTCAGTAGATAGAAATCCACTAAGATGTGTAAGAAAAAAACCAAAATGGGGTTAAGACACAAAATTGAGCCTTGGTGCTCACTACAGGTGAGTTGGGAGGCAATATGACAGTCCTTACCTGATTTCTTCTAAAATCAGCATGAATGTAGCCACCAAATAAGGCAAAGTCAAAATTAATTCTTTTATTTTCTCCTGGCATAGTAAAAAAATCAAAGTCCCAGGAAATCCAGCCTCTCTGGGATCCCAATTATTCAACACTGTCATGGATCCAAACTCCAAGGGCCTCTGTCACACAACAGTGAAAGAAAATTCAAAAATAAACTGTGTGTTTATAAGACCAGCTGTCTTTGTGGTCTCCTTTTCCTCTCTCCCTCTGTGTGTCCCCCCCTTCTCTCCCTCACACACTTCCTTATGGCCACAAGGAGTTTCCATGCTAGCTCTGCTACATGGCATGATGAGCAAAGGATAAAAAATCTCCTGCTGGCTTATCTACCAGCCTGAGCTCCCCAAGCTCTGCATTTCCCTTCATTTCTTACTGCATTAAGGACAGGGGAAAAATGTCCATGTCTAGCTGAAGTTGATAAGTGCTTTAGCTCAGGGTTCTTAAATAAGGCTCTGCTGGGCTTTCAGGGCAAATGGAAAAGTCATCAAGGAGAAAAGAATGACCATTTCTGGACCAGCAAAGAGAATCTCCTGCAGATTGCTGCCTGCCTTTTACATCAAGGCTAACCACTGCAACATAGAATCATGGAATAGTTCAGGTTAGAAGGGACCTTAAAGATCATCAAGTTCCAACCCTCCATCCTTGTGTCCTTGCCTCACAGGTGACTTAGGAGCCAGATTTTGGCATGCCCTTCCATCAGAAGGCACACAGCTAGGAAAGCATGACTACCCAAAGCCAGAAGAAGTACTGGTGGTGTGAGAAATGAGGGAGAGAATTGGTTAGGAGGAGAGGGGAAGGGAGGGGACAGCCTTGGGACAGTTGGTTGAAATGCCGCATGACATGGCTGCGGTAGGTGCTGGGAGGATGTGCCAGCAGGGCTCTGGCAGGGTTATGGGGATGCTGAAACCTGGAGTGACATGGCTGAGCAGAGCAGAAATGACCAGCAGGGCACTCTGAAGACTTCAAATGGCACAGCAAGGCAAGGACCTCACTATTAATGCTATAGGTTCCCTGGCAGAATAGCAGAAGGAGCTCAGGATTGAAGGTTTGAGCTGAGGTGTGTTGGAGAGAGAATGGGATCAGGGACAAAGCCAAGAGGCAGATGCTATGGGGTGACACCTCAACACCAGCAGAGCAGGGCTGTGCTGGCAGGAGGTGATTTGGCAGGGGAATGGGGTGGTTGGGAGTACCACGGGGCAGTCTGTGGGTGGTCTGGCAGCATGGGGTGCTGCAGAACACCACTGTGCTGCAAGGGTGAATATTCAGGGCTGAAGCAGCACTGGGTGAATAAAATAGCATAAGCTGGACACGCGTGGTCAGTTCTCAAGACACTCAGTCAGCCTCCCCCCCACATCTACCTCAAAGCTCACACCCACCCCCAAAAAACAAGAGAAAGGCATCCAGAAACCACACTGCCATGCCAAGACCATCTGTTAAGCAACCACCCATGCAAAACTCAGTTATAGGTTATTAATCATCAGTAGCAGCAGCCCTGCTATTTGCAGCAGTACTCAAGGACCATGTGAAACTGTCTCCACTTTACAAAAGTTAGGGAGGTGAGGGAGCAGCCTGTCACTGCCCCACAGGGTTACTAACAGGAATAAGTAAAAGCAAGCTGGGAGGGAAAATGAAGACAGAATTGGATACAACAGCAGAGTTTTCATTCACCTTTCTGATTCATCACTTATTGCCTCTACCTAAAAGGTAGCAGAGCTGCAGGATTCACACCATGGGCAGATTTGACCCTGTAGCCCTGCAGCCCCTGAGCTGGTTGACATGGCTGAAGGCAAAAGCCAAGGGACAGAAGGGGGTGGAAAAATGAAGAGGGTGAACCCCCATACCAGCAAGGCCTGGTCCAACATCTCTCAGGGTAGGAAGACTCAGGAATGCTGGGCAGAGGCAGTGCCGGTCCAGTTGCTGAGCATTGCTCAGCATTACAAGATGCTGGCAGGTCCCCCTCTGTCCCTCAGCATCCCTCAGACCCCCCCTTCCCCATCTCCCTTGCTGCCAGAGCGGAAACCCTCTGCCTTTTATTTCCTGTCCCTGGGTTTCCAGGGAAGCCACTACCAAGCTCCAAGCAGGGAGTGAGGGTAAGGAGACTCTGCTTTTGCTTTGTGCACCCTAAACCACCCCACAATTTCACTCAGGAAGGCTCCAAGCCAGCAAGCAAGAGGACAGGGGGGAAGAAATTATGGTGGGCACTTCCACCAAGTCCCCAGCAGCAGACACCCAGGAGGGATTTCTGCTGCAAGGAGCACATCAGCTGCTACAACCACACACAGACAGGGAGTTAGCAACCCCCCTCATCCCCAGTAGGATGGGAGCAGGTATCCCTCCACCTGCCCCGTGATATTCAGTGCTGCCACACTGCATGGACCACATTGAGCCTCCCCAGCCTCCACCTTCCATCCTGTCCTACCACACCAGCCAGAAAAGTAGGATCTGACAGCAAGTCCTCAACCTTAGGTTCTACATGGAGAGGGGGGGGCAAAGGAGGAAAGAAGAGTTAATCAAGAGGGGTGTAACAGCAGAAACATGAAGGACTACGAATACTCCCCTCCCCCCCACAGAATCACAACCATCATCTCTGTTCCCTCACTGCTGCTCTGCAAAAAGGTTAGAAAGAAAGAAAGAAGAGTGGGAACCCACCGTGTCCTCCTCGGAGGGAGACAGGGGAGCGGTAGATAGAGATAGGCACAGAGTGGTGCTTGCTGCCATGGAAGTGATGCTCGTACTGAGCTTGAGATACAGACGAGGAAGAGGAGGCAGAAGAAGCCAGGTTAGAGGAACTCCACACATGGCTGACGATACATCCCCAAAAGAGGGAGCACATCCACAGGGTCCAGGCGGGGCGGCAAACAGTGGGGTCTATTCTCAGGTGCATGGTCAAGGCACAGGGCACCTCGAGACGGGCCGTCTGAATTCCAGCCGGGGAGAGAGGAGAAGAAGGTTCATGATGCCAGGGGACCCATGCTAGCAGGAAGGAGAGTCGTTTCCAAGGCTGGAGGGCGTGCGGGTGTGTGTGTGTTCGAGAGGCAAAAGAAACAGCGTGTGTGTCTGGGAGAGAGAGCGTTAAGCTGGGAGGGAAGGGGGAAGGTTAAGAACCACACAGAAGAGTAAGATGCTCCGTTTCCCAGGGCTGGATCTACAGTGGCAGCAGCGCCGGGGCCGCGACGAGCCGCCGGCAGAGCGCAGAAAAGCGGCACATGTCACCGGAGGGTCCCGCAGCTTCCACTTCTCAGGATCCCGGAGTCCTTGAGGACTTTTCCCTGCCTGCGATCCCTGTTTCTCACTAAGGGACTACTCAAAAGAAGAAAAAAAAGCAAAAAAAAAAGCGCAAGCAAGCCAGAGAGACCCCAGGTAAAATTTTTGAGATTTTTTTTTTTTTTTATCCCCAATTCCAGCGTGGTGGTGGTGATGGGGGAGGTTGGTCTGTTGCTTCTCCACTGGCAAGTGTTGCAATGCAGAACTGCGAGGCACAGGCACACACACACACAAACACACACACACGGAGAGACGGGGATTGTTCTTCTCCTCCTCCCACCGGATCCAGGCGAGCGAGGGCTCAAGGCGATTAATCCCGCACAGACGGGCTGAGGAACACCAGGTCTTCCCGAGTGGGGCGCGGAGGAGAGGCCGGAGGGCAGGGCGGAGCGCGGAGCGGAGCCGGGGGCGGGAGGCTGGCGGCCGGCGCGCCAAGTGCGGCCAACTCGGCCCAGCAGGTGAAGCGCGGCCGGGCCGGGCGGCTTAGCCAATGGGCGAACAGTATGCAAATAAACCGACCAATAGACGAGCAGTATGCAAATACTCAGCCAATGGGCGGGCAGTATGCAAATAACCCGGCCACGGGGAGCCAATGAGGGAGGCGGCAGCTCGCCGCAGAGGGACTGGCTGGCTCCCGGCGAGGGAGGCGGAGCCGCCCTCCCGTCCCGCCTCCACCATTCACATGCCGGAGCCTTACACCGGCCATCCTGCCTCCGAACCGGCGGGAGGAGGGAGGTAACCGGGGAATGGAGACAGGGAACATTCCGGACCCTCAAAACTCTCCACACACGGGAGTTACCGGCACTACTCCAGCGAAGGAGATACCGGTACTACCCCGGTGAAGGAGATACCGGTGCTATCCCGCACCAAAGAGCCGGTGGCCAGCAAGTGGAGAGAGGGGATTCTGCGCCTTTACTCGGGTGAGACCCCACCGGGAGTTACTGTCTCCAGCGCAAAAAGGACACGGAGATGTTGGAGAGGGGGCAGAGGAAGCCAAGAGGATGATGCAAGGGCTGGAGACACCTCTGCTCCGAGGAAAGGCTGAGAGAGATGGGGGTGATGCTCAGCCTGGAGAAGAGAAGGATGTGGGGAGATGTCAAAGCTTCCTCCCAGTGCCTGAAGAAGCTACAGAGAAGCTGGGGAAGACACAGGATGAGGGGCAGTGGTTTAAAACTAGAGCAGGGAAGGGTTAGATGAGACATAAGGATGAAGTTCTTCCCCATGAAGGTGGAGAGACCTTTGGACAAAGGGATGGTGGAGGTCTCATCCCTAGAAACATCCAAGGCCAGGCTTGCTGAGCAACCTGATCTAGTACAGGATGTCCCTCCTCATTGCATTAGATGACATTGGAATGTCCCTTTCCAACCCTATGATTCTATGAACCATGCCCACAGGCTCCAGTGTCCAGGAGGGAACTCTACCCAACTCTAGACTGTTTCTACATCAATATGCTGAGCCCAAAGAGTTCTATTTGCACTTTATCCTCAAAGATGGAGAACTGCAGACAGAGTTCTCAGTCTATAAATTAATTACTAAACACAGAATCATCATTATCTAGTAATATATCACCCATCCATTTGCATGGTTAAAGCTTCTAGCCACCCAGAGGAAGCAGGACATCCAGGGTGAAGGGACTTCTGCAAGATGATCCAGGGCTTCAATAGGGACCTTTGGAAAAGGTCTGGCCTGGCACTACACTGCCTCCCTCCCTCCTCTTCATTTATTCATTCAATCCAGAATTAATTGTTTATGACTATAAGGACTATAAGTTTTCTCATTTCCCCCCCTGCCCAGATCCACATCTGTAGCTGAGATGCTCACACATGCACCTCAGAAACCTACTTGGTTTTCCAAGTATTTCAATCCCTAAGGCAGAGATGTTTTCAATCATAATTCCCTACAACACATCCCAAACTTGCAATGATCAGCCCAAGTTGCACACCTAGAACTTCTAGCTGAGCCTCACCTGCTTGTAATTTCTTTTCTAGCAACTTAAGTTAGAATTTAAATCACCTAATCCAGAGCCCAGAGCAGTCAGAAATACTTCAGTGTTTTATTTAATCGATAGATGTGGATGGTTAAGCTGGAAAGCAGGAACATCACTTTGAAATTTATCCAACATCTGCCACCTAAGAATCACAGCCTGCTTTAAAATATTTCATTAATGAAGTTATTCAGCAGCTTTAGTTATTACTATTCCATTCTGCAGATAAGGAAGCAGAGGCTTAGAGATGTTGAGCCAGTGGGTAACTGATAGGGAAACAAAGAGAACACAAGCCAAGATTCTCCATCCTAGTAAGAACACACTATTAGTACAAACCATTGACTAATTTACTGGCCATTTTTTGCCTTAAAATGTGAATATTAGCCTTCCTTGCAGCAGGGCAGGTATGTAGTAGGATACCAAGAAAAATCCTGTCCTTAAGAGGAACCTGCCTGGAAAGGAAAGAGGGAATATAAGTTCTTTTTTATTCCCAAAAGGCTGCCAACTCATGAGGATGCTGCTGGCATCCACCCCACAAGCCCTGACTTTCACCCAGCCCACGAAGTGGAAATATTTACTGTGCAGTTAAACTGTAGGAGCCTTGATTTAGGGGAGAAGAGGGGAAGAAGAGGTATTTAAATGCACATTGCCAAGTAGCTTATTTTTTAAAATAGAGGAAATCTGTTCTGGATGAATTTGAGACCCAGCAGCACAACAGCAGCAATGCTACACCAGAGCCACTGTTCATGCTGGCCACCAAAAAGGACAACAAAACACCAAACACCAAAAGAAGTCACTGATCCTTTACCCTCTCCATCTGCCACCAACTCTACCCCACAGTTTCAAGTGCAGGGGATGTACAAAGGAGATGACATAAATTCAAATTGTCCCAACCAGAGAGGGAAAATGCCTGTCAGATCCTGAACAGGAGAAATAAAAAGAGCTGTGTGGTGTCCCTGCACTGGGGATTCCTCTAGGTTTTACCTGCCTACCTATAAACCCTCCTTCACTCCAAACCACCTCAGGCCAAAAGCAAAAAGGCCAAGAAAACCAAACTAGGAGGATAACATTTAAGAGAAGCAAGGAAAAACTGTGAAGCTGACTATAAATACATCACAGGGTTCTGGTGACACCATAAAGTAGTGGCACTTCACTCTGCTTTGCTTTATTAGGTGTCACTGGATGTATTTACTGCCCTGTAATTCACAGGTGACTCATTTATTTAGCAGCACCACTGCAGGGAGATGGCAGATTTCAATTGCAGTTTCCCCTCTTGGGTGGCAAGGGGGAACTTCAGCATCAGAAGTGAAGTTTCAACAACATTTATTCCCACCTACTTCAAAAGAGGCACTGCTGTTCTCCTATTAGTTCAGTTCATCCAGGTAAATATACAGGCTTCCTAAATGCCCTTGTGTATTCAGAATGTAAAGAGACTTAAAAGATAATTGTTCCCATCATAAGTTGCTCACTACAGACATCACAAAAGTAGTCTTATTTCTCCACTAAAAGAGCAGGGGGGCACCATACACTGAAAAAAACAAAAGATATTTATTACAAATTTAATTATAAATATTTATAATTATAATATATTATAATATATTGTTATAAATAAAAATTTTACTGTAAATTATTTATTATAAATATTTATTATATTACAAAGCAATTGGGTTTGAGTTTTAGAATCCCAGAATGAGAGGCAGTTGGCATCAAGTTTGTACTTAACCTTATTTGTGTCAGCAACTCCATATTTCCTATTAAATCCTAGTGGTTAATCACTTTGCTGCACTCAGGACTGACAAAATCAGTTCTGCTCCAAAATAAGTTACCTAAAACAGGATCCAAAGGGGAATCTCCAGTAGCTTTTAGCAATACAGAGTGAGTGCCAGAGAGATGACAGCTCTGGCTCCACCAAGTAGAGGCTAATGAGCTACAAATGCTGTATAATAAGGCAAAGAGAACAAGATGGGCTAGAACAACCTGTCACCCAAAAGCTTCTCCCACAATGAACTGCTTTTCTTAAAGTTCAGAATAGCAGAAGAGTCCCATCCTTTTTTTTCCCCCCAAATCTACTTTTCCAGGAGCAAGAAGAAGGGTGAGAACTTATGAACTTAAAATAGTCTTAAATAAAATAAAACAAATTAACCAGAGGGTTAGTAGAGAGCTTGGGACTGGCATACAGGCACATTTGTCATTAGCAAGATGCTTCAAATCCTGCTGAGGACAGCAGTGACCAAAAAAGCTGGTGAGTTCCTGAGTGCTGCCAGCAGAATTAACTGCACTGAGACTGGTCCCTGGTGCCTCACTGTCCTTGTCACCACTGCCTCTCTGCAGGCAGCCTCCAGAGGCAGATAAGACCCAGCAGTGCCAAAGAATTATCAGCTTCTGCTCATTCAGAGGGAAAAGGAAGGGCTGCTCCATGACAGGACTGAAGACCACACACAGAGCTGCTGCTATGCAGTACTTTCCCTGTGCAGAGTCAACTCATAGCTGCAGTCTGAGGAGCTCTCAGTTTTATTCAGTATTGTAGAACAATCTATTTTCAGGGATTCGGTGCTTTCTTTCAGCAACCTGCAAGTCCAAAATTGAGGCATGTGCTTTAAGTATTACCACTTACATCAGGCAGGTCTAATTCTCTTCTCAGCTCAGCTCCAAGGGACCACAGCTTGCCACAAGCAACTGCCACAGAAGCTCTGGAGCCTTGTTTTGTTCTCGTTTATGTCAGGGGGAGTAAATTCAACACAGTCACTTGACTGACACCAGCAAAGGGATGTCTGACCCTTGATGGCCACTTGCCAGAAGGGAAATGCAAGCTGATGACAACCAGTTAGCCTAGGCTAGCAGAAAGTTAGCCAAAAGCAAGAGGAACCACTGGGAGCTTTGATGGAAGATGAGGAATATATATTCAGTTCTGTCAAGGGTCCAATTGAAGGGCCAGAAAATTTTGCAAAGTTCACAATCTTATTTTCTGAAGCTTCACACCTTTAGTCCTCTGTGTGTGTCTCCACACTTGTCCTTACTTGCTTCCACTAACAAAGACAGCAATAAGAAAGAAATTCTTTAAGATAAGGGTGGTGAAACACTGGAAGAGGTTGCCCAGAGAGGTTTGTGGAGGTGTTTAAGGCCAGGATGGATGAGGCATTGAGCAACCTGGTAGTGGGAGGTGTCCCTGCCTATGGCAGGGGGGTTGGAACTTGATGATCTTTAAGGTCCCTTCCAACCCAAACTATTCCGTGATTTTCTATCTTACTTGGGTAAGCATTAATCAATTCTAATGGAGAAACAACAAAGTTTGCAAATGCAAATTAACAATAACAAGTTGGAATTGGCCCTTTTTACTATAAAGGACAATGAAGTGTACTCAGCACTATGTAAACCAACACAAGCAGAGAGTCCCTTCCCTGGAGAGCTTACAGACTTGCTGGAAAGGCATGAGCCAACATATGTTGGCCCAGTTTTATGAGCAAACAGTAACTTTTTTTGGCTAAAGTCAGCTAATCCATGAACCTAAGAGAATGGAAAGGCTTAGTGGCTTCATGAAGGAGCCACTGGTGCAATTGCTGTCAGCCCTGACCTTGTGAGCCTCCTTTCAATCTTTGCTGAGATGCCCCAGCTACCTGCACAAGACACCAGCAAGCATTTTCCTTCCTAAAGCTGCCTCAGCAATTGGGATAAGCTCTTTCTCACACTTTGGAGACTCTGCCAGGTCTGTAATCATAAATGTGCTTTTTGTAAAGTGAAGGATCTTGGGTTTGGTTTCCTTCAGCCATCACGAGGAGCTGCTGTTACTCAAGCACCCACCATCTCACAAGCACTTTTTAATCCCTCCCCCTGGGGTATTTTATCAGAACAGACTGAGCAGACTCTAGTTTTCCTGTCAGCACTGAGCTCTCACAAAAGAAAATTAATCTTGGGGGCTGCAGAGGTCTTTCCTGGAAGGAAAGGAAGGCTGGAGCTGCATCTGCCCCTTTTACTCTCAGCAGCTACTCATACCTTGTCAGGCAAAGAAACAGAACCTGCTTCTAATTCTTCTGTCATTTCAGGCAAAGTGACTTTTTATCAACATTTGTTTCTACTCAGAAAGAGCACAGAAACCAGAAGAGTGGCCAAGTTTGAAGAAATCAAGGCTGCCCACTGCTCAGCCTTGGACAGGTTGAATCCTAAATGAATTACTGAATCCCACATGAAGAGAAGGAGCCTGATGGTATGATTTTCTAACATTTCTATCACAGAATTCACAGTTCACTATATCTACTATCCATGTTTCACTAGTAAGACTAGAATAAAATTGTAGTGACCTGTAGCACGTGCCAATGACTAATTTCCATCATCCGTAACATCTTTTACCAACTTTGCAATTAGCCAATTTTTTATCAAGCCAAACTCATCTCCAGCCTAATTCCTAGCAATGGGTGCAAGCAGCCACTGTGTTTATGGAAACAAAAATATCAGTGTGTGCCTTGTTTTCCCCATGGTTGGAATCAAGTGTTGGCAAGTCTGACTTGAAGATGAAAAGCCTGTTTCCAGCCTAAGTGTGAGCCTTGGCTGTGATAACACACAGCTGTAATCCCTTGCCCTCACAGCAGCAAGGGGTCAGACACACCAGCAGAACACAGAGGTGTTGACCTGCTGTCATCTTGGTTCTATCTGTTCTGATTTAGATTCCTGAGGTCTGGCAGTCTAGGACCTTATACACCTACTGCTAAATATTAGCACAGCAGAAATAAAGTCTCTGTCATGAAAGAAAAAAGCTAGAAAATTATTTTTTAAGAGCTTTGAGTTTTACAATGCAAGTAGCATCTGAAGGGCTGAACTAGAAAGAGACTGGGAATAGAGTTAAAATTTCTGCTAAGATAAATATCTCTTTTTAATTTTTACTTTTGAGGGCAGATAGACTTTTATTTTCCTTTCTCATGTCTGACACAGAAAGAAAAAGCTGGAAAAACTTGCTTTTGCTCCTTCTGTACTAAGTAAAAGCAAGCCCTCTAATAGGCACTGTGCACAGTCTCTTCTCTCTCCCTCCTATCATCTTGCCTGGCTTTTGCCTGTAATCACTTGTTCATCTCTCAGCAACAACTGCCAGGTGACTGGTGCTTGCTGTAGCCTCCCAGCCACCAAAAGAAAGAATTAAAAAGAAAAGCAAAGAAAAAATGTAAAGGGGAAAATCTTTCAATGTCACGAACATCTCATCACCAGCCCACCAGAGAGTGAAATGTCTCCTGTGGCCAGAGCTGCTCGTGTAGGAGCTGCTGGTAGGTGTAATTTCCTAAGATGCATACCTTGTCAGTGTGCAGAAGATGAAGAAGAGAAAAAGAAGGGTCAGGGCAGCCAAAGCTAAAAAATTGTGAGGACAAAAGGTGACACTGTGGGCAACAATTTCTTCTGCTTTTAACTCTAAAAGAACCCGTGCTGCAGAGTCTGTGGCAAACTGACTTACTGGCTAGGGCATGACAAACTAGGATTATAGTTTGGGTTGGAAGGGACCTTCAAGATCATACAATTCCTACCACACCAAGTTTGTCAATGCCTCAAACTTCTCCTCATCCAGAAATTAAAAAACCTTCTCCTCACCCAAGAAATTAGACAACCTTCTCTCCTCACCCAGAAACTAGACAACCTTCTCTCCTCACCCAGAAACTAGACAACCTTCTTCTCAGCCAAGAAATTAGACAACCTTCTCTCCTCACCCAGAGAAAATAGATTTTTGCATGCAGTGCCCATGGTACTCAACCTGCAGTGGCTGGTACACTACAAACAATCCAGTTGCTCTCAAACACAATAGAAATTTTTTTTTCCCCCCTCCAAGTAATCAAGGTTATAATAGACTAGACAGCCAGGAACTTTAAGAGGCTTCCTAGTCCATCTCTGTGTGCCAACAGAGCATAACCTTCAGCTACAACACTCCTGGTGATGTTGTCTAACTTGTATCAATGAAGAATCAATGCCTCTGAAAGAAACATTTACCATTTGCCACATTATCTTTTCTTTCTTTTTATTTCCTTGCCTTGCAAACATCACTCCAGTCTTCAAAAAGGAGTACCTAAAGAACTATAGACTGGTCAGCCTCACCTCCGTCCCTGGAAAGGTGAGGGACAAAACAAGCATAAGGGATGCAAACAAGCAAGGTATCCTGCTGAACACACAAGAAACATGTCTGGGAAGAAAGAACAAGAGAAGCAGAACTGTTTGCAGTTGAACTCAATGAAGAGAGAGTAAAAGTAACATGAAAACATCAGGAAGCAGTCCTTCAGACGAAGTCTCATGAGCACTGCACACAGAAGAACAATTATTTCATGTATCTCACTGATGCCAGTCCTGTTAAAATTACTTGTAAGAGATGTGGCCCTCTTGCACAGAAGGAGGACTCAGCTACTTCCAGTTTTATATCCTATATCATGGAAAAATATGGCTAAGCCCCAGTCTGTGGGTTCCTAGGACTTTTTCAGGAAGATTTTTGGAAGGTTTTGCTTTCAGAAAGCACAGCTTAGGTCACTGCAGGATTGAGATGTGATGGGTCACAGTATAGTATCACCTGCCAGAGTATTTCATACTTCTAAGGGCAGTCCGTGGTTTGAAAGTATGCAACACACCTAAACAAATCAAACTGATGGAAGCAAAATACACCCCAGGTCCACTTGTGACAGGTGATGAGAGAACTTACTGTGACACATGGTCTCCTGCAGAGAAGCTCAACAAAAGCACAGTGAGAATAAACGTAAGGTGTGTGAACTGCTTTAAAAACAACTCTCTCCTTGTGAAGCACCTGACTCTCCTAATATTCCCCAGGGGCTCAAACTCCACTCCTCCCACACACGCTCCTCTAGTGCTGCAAGTCTCCTGAGACACCAACAGTTTCCTTGTCTTGTCAAATCCTCTATCCTGCCTGTAATTCAAAGAGTGTTTTTGCCAGTCACGTGGATGCAAAAATCCTCCTTCCTCAAACTCAAAGCTTCCCTTTACCTAGTCCTCTGAGCAAAATGGGGGGTGAATTTGTGTAGGGGGAGGCACCCAGGAGCAGTAAAATCCCATGGGAGCTGCAAAAGCTAACACCAGAGAAGTGTAGAACATGGGCTTTGAGCACCTGGCAGCTGTGAAAACTGGGAATTAGAAACAAAGCAGAGGAAAGAGCAACATGCTCCTTCCTCACTCCTAGGCTGTATATAACAGGCAAGGTGTGAACTATGTCTGTTGCTTGGACAGGACAGACAAAAATCTCCAGCTACTCATTGTAAAGTGCCAAGGGAAAAATGAATTATAGAGATTTAGGGTAGTCAGGTGCATACAAACTCTTGTGTGCACACACACACCCCTATTTCTGTTCTCTCTCTTCTCTGCAGCCTCTCTCTCTCTTCTTCAGGCCATAAAGCCAGGGACAACTACAGAAGAAACCAGAAAAGGGAAAAAAAAAATAGAGAAAAGCCTCCACAATTCACAGAGTGAGCTAATTTTACAGATAACTTTTTTTTTCTTCTCTTCTGAACTTGTGGTTGGTTGTACAAAAGCCATCTGCATCCTGGAGCAAAGTCACCTCCCTGGTAGTTCTAATTAGGTCTGTGTAGCCCATGTATCACCTCCCTCCCCTTCTTATCACTCACCCAAAGTGAGCACTCAGGATGGCAACACAGAGGCTGTCATTGACTCCCCCAGGGTACAGGCAGAAGTATGGTGGGTATTTGTGGGGATGAAAGAAATCCAAGTGGTCTTCAGGATGACTAAAACTCTGAATCATTTTTGTTGCTTTCTTTATCTTTGCAGTCTGATCTCCTCCTGCACAGAAATAAGAAGGCAGCTATTCTGTGACAGCCCAAGCTACCAAAAATCCCTCAAAGAGACAGCAAGCAGTATGTGATCAACAAAATAAGCAGATAGACAGGTGCTTGTATGACACCTTTTCTAGCTCTGAGAGCTTTCTTACTCACTCCCAGCCCCTACACTATATGTAATCCTCAGAAATGTAGCAGCAGGTGGACAAAAAGAGGGCATGTGATATTCCTGGTTACCTGAACACATGTTGTTCCACAACCAGCAGAACTATAAATGAGTAAGAAACAAGGCTTTCATGTTTCTCAGATTTTTGTCCTATTTCCCTGTAACACCTTTCCTTTCCTTTCCTTTCCTTTCCTTTCCTTTCCTTTCCTTTCCTTTCCTTTCCTTTCCTTTCCTTTCCTTTCCTTTCCTTTCCTTTCTCCTNCCTTTCCTTTCCTTTCCTTTCCTTTCCTTTCCTTTCCTTTCCTTTCCTTTCCTTTCCTTTCCTTTCCTTTCCTTTCCTTTCCTTTCCTTTCCTTTCCTTTCCTTTCCTTTCCTTTCCTTTCCTTTCCTTTCCTTTCCTTTCCTTTCCTTTCCTTTCCTTTCCTTTCCTTTCCTTTCCTTTCCTTTCCTTTCCTTTCCTTTCCTTTCCTTTCCTTTCCTTTCCTTTCCTTTCCTTCAAGGGTGAATAATTCTCTGACTCTTTGACCAAGCATTACTCTCCACTGGAAGCATGAGATTTCATCCAGCACTGGCAACAGGAATGAGACCGGCCAGAACACAACAGCAGGGACACAGAGCCAAGAAATTGTTTGAGAAAGGAAAATAAATTATCTAATACAGTTCAAGGTAGCAGGAAAAAATTATGCAGAAGGAAATTTCAAAGGCCATCTAGTCCAACCCCCTGCAGTGAGCAGGGACATCCTGAATCAGATCAGGTTGCTCAGAGCCTCAGCAAGCCTGGCCTTGAATATCTCCAGGGATGGGACCTCCACCACCTCTCTGGGCAACCTGGGAAAGTGTCTCACCACCCTCATGGTGAAAAACTTCCTCCTAATGTCTAACCTAATCCTGCCCCACTCTAGTTTAAGACCATTGCCCCTCATCCTGGGGCTCCCTGCCCTGGCAAACATCCCCTCCCCACCTTTCCTGGAGCCCCTTCAGGGACTGGGAAGCTGCTGTGATTTCTCCCTGCAGCCTTCTGTTCAGCCAGAAGAATCATCTGGCTGTTTCTGGATTCTATGAGACTCTTTGATCTATCCTCAGGAAAAAAAAAAAAAGAAAGAGAAGAGAAAGAAAAAAAAAAAAAAAAAAAGAGGTGAGCTTTAAACAACTTATTAGTAAAATTTTCATCTAGAGAAACAACTTGTCTAAAATGCTTTTGCTTTCAACAGAGGATGGTCTAATGGTTTTGTTTTGCTTTTTCTCAGCAAGCTGTATTGCAACAAATGGCTCTCATTATCAGGTTTTTCTTAGGTCGCTGGTTCCAGGCTGAAAAGAATACACACATGGAGATATTTATACAGAGCTTACACTCTAGCTGAGGTTACATAACTCATTGCAAAAAAAAAAAAAAATTATAGGGTTAAAAACAGACTAGACAAAAAGCACTGCAACTACCCCAGGCAACAATCCCACACCATCCACATAGGACAGCTGGCATTTAGCAGGTATTTTTATCTCAATCCATCTTCATTTTTCTCCCTATCTCCCATTTTTGTAATTGCCCAGCCCATCCTGCACAGGAACACACACGGCCTCACCCACTCACTCCCATTTCTTCTCTTGCCAAGAAGAGCATCCTGTGTGGGATTTTTCAGTCATTTGTTGTCCACAGAACTTCTGGTGTGTGTTTCTCTAAATAGCTGACATCTGGAGGAGCTTAGATGCTACTTATAACCTCCTTTGCACGATCAGATGCTGCTACAGAATGTGATCAAAATACCTAATTTTTAAAATATCTTTTCTCTTTATTGCATCTACTTCCAACAGGTTTTTTTTTTGTGGGGGGGTGATTTATAATCCACTACATGTAGTTATACCCTGAGAGGTTGTGGCTGCCCCCCCTCTGGAGGTGTTTAAGGCCAGGCTGGACAAGGCACTGAGCAGCCTGATCTAGTGGGGGGTGTCCCTGCCTATGGCAGGGGGGTTGGAATTTGATGATCTTTAAATTCCCTTCCAACCCAAACTGTTCTATGATTCAAAACTGCAGTTCTTGGGGACACAGAGAGACCAATATAAAAGCATATATCGATAATCCATTACTTCTGCTGTTCAGCACTCACTTCTGTAACATATTCATGGGTTTTTAGGAATGAAGTATCACTCTAGAACCCTGTCCCAGAGATAGGAACATGGTACCCAAGGTGGCATTCAGGTTCTTTATCTACTAACTGGACTCCCTCTTCAAAAGACACATAATCTTTATACATAATTCTATATAAATATATAAATTATAT
>VZTY01035241.1:58957-79155 GCA_013400935.1 Turnix velox
ATATATAAATTATATCTATAATTTTAATTTTATCTATATTTTAATTTTATATCTATAATATGCTACATATATTACATATAATTTTAATATATGCTACATATATATAATTTTAAGACATAATATACGCTATTTATATGCTATAATTTTTATAGCAACACAAACAGGGGGGTTACAGACTAAAGAATTTCAAATTATACAAACCTTAATGACTATTTCTGCCCCACAAACAAGTCAGGATCTGATAATAATATGATCTTATAGAAATAAATGCAGAAAGGGGAAGATGTTACATTTCCTTCCAGCTCACCCCAGTTCTGATTGCTGGATTTTTTGCACCAAAAACTAAAGTCACTGCAGTGCAGAACTGGAGCTGGCTTTCTAAATGTTCCCTCTTGCACGTATCTACCTATCCATGGGCATGCCTAATCTTTATTTCAATTGACTGTGGCTTCATTTAAAAAAATCCAGGTAAGACAAACATGCCTGGGGTTACTCAGGCAAAAGAAACACACAGAGGCAGCCAAGTGACGGGTAGCAGAGATGCACCTAAATTGATTAAATTGCTGCTGCTGCTGGAACACACTCACTGCAATCTCCTTCCCTCTCAGTTTATTCAGGGTACCCTGTCATTCTCCTTCAGCCCTTTCCAAAGGGCTCCTTGTTAGCAGGTTGAAAGAAATTAAGTTAACTCCACTCACCAATATTAATAGGTGGCTCTAATTCAATAGCAGCACCTTCAGAGGATGCCACCTGCCTTCTCTTTAAGCAAAAGATCCTGAAACACAGCCAACACTTTGCACAGTGGTTTCAAAAGGTAAAATTAGACACAGCAGATTTCATAGTTGTTTCAGTGGCTGGACACTGGGATGTGGATCCTTTTCATAGAATCACAGGGTTGGATTGTCCCTACAAAGTCCAACCCCCTGCAGTGAGCAAGGACATCCCCTACTAGATCAGGTTGCTCAGAGAGAGCCTCAGCAAGCTTGGTCTTGAGTGTCTCCACGGATGGGGCATCCACCACCTCTCTGGGACAGTGTCTCCGCACCCTCATGGGGAAGAACTTCTTCCTAATGTCCCACCACTTGTCTTCCCCTTCAACATGCACCTCAAGTGCAGAAACATGTTGCTTGTCAAAAAAGAAAACACTGAGATGTTATAAAAGAACTGATTGTAAAGTATAAGATAGAATAGATTACATCTTACTGAATTTACACTTTAAGCATCATCTGGACCTGCTTCCAAGCTTCTGTGTGTGACCAAGTTGTTCTAGAAGAGCAACTAACTCCTTGTCCCAAAAGGAAGATGCAATTTCATAAAGTCACTGTATTTTACAGTTCTGTTTGCCTTTTGCCCTGAGGCAAGTAACTTTCCACAGTTCTAACCAGAGCCACTCATTCCCAACCCAGTGGCAATCCCTCTGGTGTGACTGTGGGAACAAATGATAAACAGGGTCAGTGAGATCATCTATGTTGCAAAGAAGGGCACAAAAAAAGGGCCTCCATCAATTTGTGTTGCAACTAAGACAAAGACACAAGAGAATTCTCAAGAAAATTTTCAAAAGATACAGCTGTCCCTCTAGTTCTTAAGAGTTTCCATATGATCAGAAGTCCTATATTTGTAGACATGACTGTACTCAGGTGTAAAAAGTAAACATCTCTGGTGTAAGAAGTCCTGGGATGGGCATGTGTGTCTTCAAAGAAAAGATATGCATGTTCACAGTATCATAGAATAGTTGGGGTTGGAAGGGACCTTAATGATCATCTAGTTCCAACCCCCCTGCCAGAGGCAGGGACATCTCCCACTACATCAGGTTGCTCAGTACCTTGTCCAGCCTGGCCTTGAACATCTCCTTGTGTATATGAACCAAGACAGGTAGCACACACATCCAGGGAGATCATTTATAATGTCCAAAAGCACACAACCATGCCCACACAGCTCTCCAGCCAAGGAAGTGGATGGCTCAGAGCACAATGCCCATCATCAGATTCCCATCAAACACACCTCAGGTTCTCTCTTTCCAAGAGAAAATGGGCAGGAGGGAGAAAGAAAAACTACTTGGTTGTCAAACCCTGTAATAAATGCCTGTCAAGAGCATTTCTGATAGGATCTAAAGGTGCTTGGAGAAGTGGGGCCACCACGGTCAGACTTCACTAGGTGAACTGTGGAGCAGTGAAGACAGAGAGATGGTGACACAAAGACTTTTTCTGAGAAATAATGAACAAAACCTTCAGAATGATTACTCTGTTATACCTGCTGGCCTCAAGACCAAAGATGCTCCTATCTCTCCTTAGATTTAATGTGTCTAGTAAAAAGCAATCAGAGACTGGCACAATAATTACCTTTCCTCATTAGAAAGCAAACCCTGGATCTGACTGAATATGACTCCAATGTCAAGGTCCTTTGTGGGCTGTAATAGAACTGAGGCAACAGCAACAGGCACAACACTCCATGTGAACAAAACAAAGCAACACACCAAGTAATTCTGTCTTTTTATTTGCTTTTTCTCCTCCAAGCCAGCTGAGTGAGGTGGGAAGGTGCCAAATTCCTTTTTAACTCGTATAAATGCATCTAAATGTCACAGAGGATCCTTGTTAAGTGAAAATCTTTTCAAATGTTTTTCTCCCTTGGATCTAAAAAGAATTCTTACCTTTTTTTTCTTTTTTTTTTTAATAAAAAAGATGCACTCTCTCCAACCACCATTGCTGGGACCAGCCAGCTCCAGTGATCATGGCAGTGATCACTGCTCCCCTGCAGCAGCATTGATCCCAGTGCAGGGCCAAGCTTTGCTCAGGGAAGCCAAGAGGAAGGGAAAATACATTTTGCAAATCTGCAGTGTTAAGAAAAACTTCTCTACACACAGTTAGATAAGTAGAGACACTGTTCCAGTGTTTCACTACCCTCACTGTAAAGAACTTCTTTCTTATTTCTAGCCTGAATCTCCCCTCTTCCAGTTTACATCCATTATTTCTAGTCCTTCCATCATAAATCCTATTAAAAAAGTCCTTTCCATTCCAGGCTGCTATGCAGAAGCTCAGACTAGTAAAACTACCAGCTTCTCAAGTCCAAATCTAGGAACTGGATCCCCCAGTACAAAAAATGGTCATCCTCCTCCTTTTTTTTTAACATAGTTAAATTTGTTTTATTTTCCTTTTGGGGAAGGGGAGAAGGAAACTCAGGGTTTTATCTGTAATAGCTAGAAAGTTTTCTTTCAGAAAGAAGTGAATAAGCAGATATATTGACACACCATGTTCCTGCAGGAGCTCAGATTTGAAGATACACATCAGACACAAAAAGATATTAATAATAATAATAATGGTAAAAGAATATACAAAATAAAATGATACTACACAAGTCACCACCTGATGCTTGGTCCCCAGCTTGTCCCAAGCAGAAATTATGGATTTCTACCTCCCAGAAAACCCCCATTTCACTGAATGTGGCATCTGTGCTATGTTTGTCCTGCCTGTGCTCCCTCTCAGCTTCTGTGGAAAGCTGAAAAGGTTCTGTGACTGATGTAAACATCACTTTGTGCCAGTGTAAACCATGTGTATTATCAGTGCTACTCTCCTACTAAATCCAAAACATAGCAGCTATTAGAGAAAGAAAATTAGCTCTATCTCAGCTGCAACTTTTACAAAGATACAGGTCCAAAATCCAAAACTCCACCAATAAATTGTGTGCTACACAGAAATAGTTTGTATTTGTGCAATGTATGGTATCAAACTGCTCCAAAGGAATTTAAATGCAAGAAAAGGCATTAGACCTCCAACTTGATGAGAGCAGAGGTGAGGCAGTGAGGGACAGAAGAGATGATCAAGGTGGAACAGCCTCTGCCCCAGGTCCCACCCATTGGGTTGGATTCTCTCCCATCCTACCACAGCAAATTACTATTATTTTCATCAGTGTTGTGCACAAAACACAGCATAAAAGTTCATGGTGTCCATGTGTGTGCCTTTTCATCCACCCTCTAATTCCACAATGACACATTGCTCACTTTGACATGAGCTTTTTCCTTCCTCCAGCACACAGGAAGAATAACTACTGAAGCTGCTGTTACTTCATATTATGTTTTATCTTTACTGGCCCATATGTGGCCCCTTCTCTTGCAAGCTTTACTAATCCTCCTCTGAGGAGTAATTCCTTTCCAGGTGGGTTTTCTTCTGTGGTGCCATTCAGCAGAGCACTGGACTGTTTTGCAAAAACTAATTACTTTGGATGACACCTTTCTGAGGTGATGGGCTCATTTTACAGAGGGAGAGCTGGGCAGAGCAGGGGAATTAAGGAAAGAAAATCCAACAACAAACCCACTAGTATTGAACGTGCAATTTCAGATTGCAAATTGTGATTGCACAGAGTGCTTAAGCTCCTTATGGCCTCCCTTACACAACTGAAGGCCATTTAATGCTGCCTTGATTGCTGTTTTCAGAGCTCAATACTGTTCCCATCCAAGCTACACCACTTCAAGTTGGGGACAGGAACACAAGGAATATAATTCAGGGACAGTCTTGAGGAAAAAAAAGAAAAAAACCCTTACTTTTGTAACTTAACCAATGTGATGCTGTGACTGGGAAGCAAGAGGGATCTACAGAACAAGATGCCCCTCAATCAATGCTTTGCCTTTCCTTCTAAGAAACATTTCCTACAAATCCTGCTGCAGTGGGATGTACAGCACCCAATGCACAAGGCAGTCATTTTGAGAGAAAACCCCAAATTTATGCCAGAAGCTCTTTATTTTTCCTGTGCACAGCATGGGAAGAAAGTCTCAGGGGAAAATAAGGAGTAAAGATGTTACCAAAGATCATATCATAAAGCCCAGACCAAAGGAGCTCAAGGTTCACTACCACTAAATCTTAACTGCTGGATTTTGGATTGTCCCCAGACTTTTCAGGTTTGTTAAATAGGGAATAGTTGCAGGGTTTGTATAAATAAGTGTGTATATTTAAACATATTTGTAAATACAGACACATAAACATCTAAATATACACATAACAACAGAGTGCTCTCTGAAACTTAAGTCTTTCAGTGAGTTCCTTTTGATTTAAAGAGGTGCCACCACATCTACCAGCCTTTGTTTTACATTTTTTATTGAACAAATCAAGAACTGAAAAGTACATCTGCTCCAAATTCCCCTACCTGCATGATGCAAGGAAATGAAAATGCCTGTCAGCAAAAGTAATGTGTTTAATACCTTGCCAGCCCTAAACATCAGTAGAGATTTCTGTGGATTGCAGATAATTCTATCACCCAGCCATATTGCTCTGTGATGTACTTTTATCTTCGCTGTAGGATAATATCAATATTTCAAGCAGGAGGCAAAGGAATGTTTTATGAGATTGATGTGGGAAAATACAGTGACAAGTACATAAAACAATGGCAGAGGAAACGCCAGGTAGTCATCATAAACACCTTCCATTCCCTCCAGAATTTGTCTAAGTTGATCCAATTTTAACCAGCAAGCTGAGGTCCACTGGGGGCCCAGGGACTTTGATTCCATTTTCACTGCCAAAAAACAGCAGCAAAAAAAAGAGAGAATAGACACGAGGATGGGGAGAAGTTATCACCTACATCCTAGAATCCTGGACTTCTACAGGCCAAATAGTCTTACTCTGTTGAAATTAAAAAGGAGGAGTGATTTATAAAACAACAAAATAGAATGGAGGAGGAGAAAAAAAAATACTAGGCTATTTGCCACACTGCAGACATGCCTGGTAAGGGAGAGATCATGCAGACAAAATCCACTCAGGGAACAACCTCTCCAAATCCACAATGATGCCCTGAGCTGGCAGCTCTTTGGGCACTGCTGGAACCTGAGTACAGAATTGCAGAGAAAATTAGTTTTCCCTGGATGGCTGTGGGAGGGTGAATTATTCCCTCTTGGAACCCTCTGCAAAGGACTCATCTCTTCAGAGGAAAGAAATCTCTGGGTCACTGATACAATTTAGACCAAGAAAAAGGGTGCTTTTCCTCAGTAGAGCTAAGTGCCCCACACACTGGCACAAGATATCAGCTTGTTTTTAGAAACTCTTCTGGCAAATCCACCAACACAGACCATTTGTCACATTGTCTTTTTTTAATTTTATTTCTCCAGGGCTTGCAGTTCCTCCCTGTTTGACAACAGGACTGATGACTATTACTTAAACCCTCTCTACATGAACACTGCAGCTGTTGAGCCAGACTGATGTTTTAGTGTAGTTTGGCATTAGGAACC
Source organism: Turnix velox (assembly GCA_013400935.1). NCBI lineage: Eukaryota > Metazoa > Chordata > Aves > Charadriiformes > Turnicidae > Turnix > Turnix velox. The sequence goes on from VZTY01035241.1 coordinate 65,166, forward strand.
TCAATCAAAAACTCTTACAGGAACCTGAGTTTCAGGAGAAAAGCCTGATCCACACCCTCCACAATCACTTTTTAAACTCTCATTTCCAATCATTCAAATTATGGCAATCAAAACCCACAAAGTTCTGCAAATCTGGACTGTTCTGACTGGAAGACAAGGAAAATCTTGCTGCCCAATCATTTCTAAAGCACCCTCCAAATCTGCTCTCCCCTTATCTGCAACTTCACACAATATCCCTGGGGACATTTTCAGCCAGTTTTTAGTCCATCTGGAATACTGCTCATTTCAAAGCCAATTTGAAGGAAATGTCTAAAAAAAAAATCTCCCAGAAAATGACTCTGATGATGAGCACTGTACCATTTGTGATGTTACATTATTACCAAGCAGTAAATTCATTTGTTTCCCCAAATCCCTTACTGCCTTCTTTTAAATACATAAATAAAGAGAGGGGGAAATTCAGTAGGTATTATTTTACAATGTGAGGATCTGAGATGTTTTAATAAGAAATGCACCTCCAGGCTAAGAGGCATGAATTGTTCACCAAAGGGAATGCTTTAATGCTCTCATCAAAACTGATGATAACACAATGGCTTTTATATATTTCAACATTTCTTTAGAACTGGGGAAAATAATGAGAGCATGAACCATATTTGTATATGAGCTAAATGTCAGAAGTGACAATGAACCAGACAGGTGGGCACACAGCTCCTGCAGCATTCCTTCTCCCCAAAAAAATATTACTTCAATAGATTTTTCTCTGAGGATAGCCTTTGGAGAGAACTCCTGCCTCTCCTCTACTCCCCAACCAGGTCATCCAGAATGATCCACATCAGTCTGAATCATGTCCAAGAGCTCTGAAGTATGTACATCAAGAGGGACAGGACACTTCTGTCCATCTAGGACCCAAACCATGACCAGCAGGAGTCCTAAATACCCTTTGTTGGGGCAGAGACCATGTTTTTTCAGTGGCCAGCCACAGCATCAATCAATATAAGGTCTCAAAGCAAGGACCTCAATAGACCTCCTAAAGTAGACAGAGAATAACAGTGTAACACCATGATAGATGAAAAAAACCTCATATAAGGAAAAAAGTTGCCTCTTCAGCTATAGAACTTCTATCAGGATCTTGCCAGAAATAAAACCCTTCATATATATGGGGTTGTTCAGCCTGGAGAAGAGAAGGCTCAGGGAGGACCTCAGAGTAGCTTCTCAACACCTGAAGGGGGCTACAGAAAGGCTGGGGTAGGACTTTTTAATAGGGTCCAGGATGGTAGGACTAGGAGTAATGGATGCAAAATGGAAGAGGGGAGATTTAGGCTGGATAAAAGAAAGAAATTCTTTACTGTGAGGGTGGTGAGACATTGGAAGAGGTTGCCCAGAGAGGATGTGGAGGTTTTTAAGTGCAGGCTGGATGAGGTACTGAGCAACCTGGTCTAGTGGGAGATGACCTTTAAGGTCCTTTCCAACCCAAAGCATTCTATGATTCTATACAGCTTGTGATCATACAGAAATTCCTCTCTTAGGAGTGTATCTACCTTTACCTTTTGCTACTAAGGAGTAGTGGAAATCCATAATGCAAAGCAGCCCCCTTCAGTCTCATGGATGGAAAGATTGTCATTGCTAATATGAGAATTCCCAGGTCAGTTCTAAGTTTGAGGTGAAAGCAGTGCTTTTAGACTCCTGAAATATCATAGAATCATAGAATAGTTCAGGTTGGAAGGGACCTTAAATATGACCAAGTTCCAAACGCCCTGCCATAGTCAGGGACACCTCCCACTAGTACTTCTTCTACTCACGTAGAAGTAAAGTTTGCCTTCCAGTGTCCTGCAGCAGGTCTGTGCCTACACTGCACAGGCTCTAGGAAAAAAAAAGTATTAGCTTGTACATAAATGTTTCTCCTTCTTTTTTTTTACTCTTCCAATGAACAAGAAGTCCCTAGGGTCCTGTTAACTGCCAACAGTAAAGACTGCTTGCACTTGTCAACAGAAACAGGTTTTACACCTAATAATAAAATGTTCAGGCACTTTACAATGTGTATTTCTTTTTAGCTCCGTACCTCTATAAAGGGGGATACTGGCACTTTTACACACTCATTGGGGGGAAATGGTGAACACCTGATGCTAACCAGTGCCCACTTTCTGGAGGACAGAGACTTTTTGGACATATCAAGGACAACTTCATGGTTTATCTTATGCTGGGTTCCTGGTGGAGCAACATCTATAGAATCATAGAAAGGTTTGGGTTGGAAAACACCTTAAAAATCATCTAGTTCCAACCCTCCTGCCATGGGCAGGGACACCTCCCACTAGACCAGGTTGCTCAGTGCCTCATCCAGCCTGACCGTTGTCCTCCCAATAAAGATCTCTGGTTCCTTTGGAAGTGGAAAAATCTAAGCTAAGATTCTAACTCATATAATAGAAATTTCCAAGAAAGAGAATATGCCTCATATAACCTCTCAGGAAGACGAAATACCTAGTGACTACTGAGCTCAAGCATGTGCATCTCCTTTTCCTTGTGATAGAGAACATGTTTTCTACATGAAATAAGCAAAAAAAAAGTCTTTCCAAGTTAGANTGCAGCATTCCTTCTCCCCAAAAAAATATTACTTCAATAGATTTTTCTCTGAGGATAGCCTTTGGAGAGAACTCCTGCCTCTCCTCTACTCCCCAACCAGGTCATCCAGAATGATCCACATCAGTCTGAATCATGTCCAAGAGCTCTGAAGTATGTACATCAAGAGGGACAGGACACTTCTGTCCATCTAGGACCCAAACCATGACCAGCAGGAGTCCTAAATACCCTTTGTTGGGGCAGAGACCATGTTTTTTCAGTGGCCAGCCACAGCATCAATCAATATAAGGTCTCAAAGCAAGGACCTCAATAGACCTCCTAAAGTAGACAGAGAATAACAGTGTAACACCATGAAAGATGAAAAAAACCTCATATAAGGAAAAAAGTTGCCTCTTCAGCTATAGAACTTCTATCAGGATCTTGCCAGAAATAAAACCCTTCATATATATGGGGTTGTTCAGCCTGGAGAAGAGAAGGCTCAGGGGGGACCTCAGAGTAGCTTCTCAACACCTGAAGGGGGCTACAGAAAGGCTGGGGTAGGACTTTTTAATAGGGTCCAGGATGGTAGGACTAGGAGTAATGGATGCAAAATGGAAGAGGGGAGATTTAGGCTGGATAAAAGAAAGAAATTCTTTACTGTGAGGGTGGTGAGACATTGGAAGAGGTTGCCCAGAGAGGATGTGGAGGTTTTTAAGTGCAGGCTGGATGAGGTACTGAGCAACCTGGTCTAGTGGGAGATGACCTTTAAGGTCCTTTCCAACCCAAAGCATTCTATGATTCTATACAGCTTGTGATCATACAGAAATTCCTCTCTTAGGAGTGTATCTACCTTTACCTTTTGCTACTAAGGAGTAGTGGAAATCCATAATGCAAAGCAGCCCCCTTCAGTCTCATGGATGGAAAGATTGTCATTGCTAATATGAGAATTCCCAGGTCAGTTCTAAGTTTGAGGTGAAAGCAGTGCTTTTAGACTCCTGAAATATCATAGAATCATAGAATAGTTCAGGTTGGAAGGGACCTTAAATATGACCAAGTTCCAAACGCCCTGCCATAGTCAGGGACACCTCCCACTAGTACTTCTTCTACTCACATAGAAGTAAAGTTTGCCTTCCAGTGTCCTGCAGCAGGTCTGTGCCTACACTGCACAGGCTCTAGGAAAAAAAAAGTATTAGCTTGTACATAAATGTTTCTCCTTCTTTTTTTTTACTCTTCCAATGAACAAGAAGTCCCTAGGGTCCTGTTAACTGCCAACAGTAAAGACTGCTTGCACTTGTCAACAGAAACAGGTTTTACACCTAATAATAAAATGTTCAGGCACTTTACAATGTGTATTTCTTTTTAGCTCCGTACCTCTATAAAGGGGGATACTGGCACTTTTACACACTCATTGGGGGGAAATGGTGAACACCTGATGCTAACCAGTGCCCACTTTCTGGAGGACAGAGACTTTTTGGACATATCAAGGACAACTTCATGGTTTATCTTATGCTGGGTTCCTGGTGGAGCAACATCTATAGAATCATAGAAAGGTTTGGGTTGGAAAACACCTTAAAAATCATCTAGTTCCAACCCTCCTGCCATGGGCAGGGACACCTCCCACTAGACCAGGTTGCTCAGTGCCTCATCCAGCCTGACCGTTGTCCTCCCAATAAAGATCTCTGGTTCCTTTGGAAGTGGAAAAATCTAAGCTAAGATTCTAACTCATATAATAGAAATTTCCAAGAAAGAGAATATGCCTCATATAACCTCTCAGGAAGACGAAATACCTAGTGACTACTGAGCTCAAGCATGTGCATCTCCTTTTCCTTGTGATAGAGAACATGTTTTCTACATGAAATAAGCAAAAAAAAAGTCTTTCCAAGTTAGAGCCTTTTGCTTTTCATCTGTTTTCATAGGTAAAGAGGCAAGTTCAGATGCATTTGCTGAAAAGGTCAGGAAAGTCCAGCCTGAGGTAATGTCTAATCTCAGCAGAGGAATGAAACAAAAAATTTCCAGGATTTTAAACAGCAATGGTGGGTTTTTTTTCCAGAAAGTGTGAGCTGTTATTTCTTAAGTATATGTGTGTGGAGAGGAAGAAAGGGAATTAATAACACAAATAATCAATCCAATTACACAAATAATCAATCCAATTTTTAGGACTGTTATATCCTTAACTTCCCTCTCCACACACTTCAGCCCTTCCTCCACTGCTCTGTCTTTTCCCAGAACTAACCTACATTTATCCAAATGTGTGTAAAAATACATTTATATGTTTACTTCAATGTATGTCTTAATAAGATTTACAGAGATAGGATTAGGTTTTTGCCCCAACTCTGAAAACACAGCACATTTGAGATTCTACTTAAATAATAAATAGCTGGCCTTTTGATATAATCTGGTCTTAACTCAGTGCACAAAGACAGCACTCTATCAGGATTTAAAGCTGCTTTTGGGAAATTAAGATCTCAAGCTTATAAATACATTTAGCTTCTCACAGCTTTCCTCTTCAACTTGTTTGGAGCTTTAAAAAATAAAAATAAAAAACCAAACCCAGCAATATACTATGATTTCCTAGCTGGGCACCATGAGCACTGCATCAGAGATGCAAATTTCACAGGGTGAGGGTTGGTTTTTGGGTTTTTTTTCATGTTAAAAAGTTGATTCTGAACTTAAATCCCTATTATGTATTTGTGGATTCCCTTTGAGTGCTGACCCAGCTGCACACTGCTCCTCAGCTCTGCCATTATGTCACAACTGATCTCTGACTCTTCCATCTGTGAGTTGCTCATTGCCTCTCCTCCTCATGCTCATCTGCTGGCTATTTATAAATTAAAACTCCACCATCACAGCATTCACTGGCTTCCCCAAAAGAGGGGCTAAATTTGCAGAATAAACTGCTGAAAGTGCATAAACACTCCCTACATCTGAATTTAAAAAATAAAAAAAAAATTAAAAAAAAAAATCCCTTCTCAGCAACAGCAGAGTTTACTGTGGATATTTGAAGTATTTCCACTTGGGGCTATTCTAAAGAATGCCATTGGATGCAGCCATTCTGGACTCTGAGCAGGCATGAGGACACAAACCAGCTTAGTGAGAATCATTTGCACAAATGATGATAAAAGTCCTGCCTTGTAATATATTGGAAAAGCAATCATCACCAGTAGGCAGTTTAGCTTCCTGCAGCTTCAGAAAGTAAGCAACTGGAGGCTGAAAATCCATGGGCATCTTATAGCCATTTTCTGTCAGAAATAAACCCCAGGGACCAGCTCCTCAGGTAGAAGTTATCATATTCCCCTTGCCTTTGGGAAGCCCTTCTAATTTATAATCAGCTTTTCTATGCATAGTTCTTTTCCTAAGATAGCTTGAATAAAATAAGAATGATAAAAACTCAAACTGTGGCCAGCATGGAAAGGAAGGGACACCTGCTCTCTCTCACCTTCCAGCTTGGCTGCAGATGCACCTCAAATAATGTCTATTTTCATCAATTTTTAACTCCAGCCTGGCTCCAGATGCACCTCAAAATACACAAAGCAAAGCCTGGCCAAGGCAAACTTCAGAATTAGGAGCAAGACTCTCAGTTGTCTTGGTTTTCTTATCTCCATTATGCTTTCTTCCTGACCTTGGGTAAGTTGATTAACCTCTCTTTTTTAATTTTCTCTAGCTGTAGTGTGATTCTGTACCTCCCACAGAGGTTTGTAGTAGCAAATTGTCCTGTATCTCTCAAAATCTTGAAGTGCTTTGGATGAAATGTGTTGTGTGAGAGAAAGAACTGAAGTCACTGGATCTGTGACAAGTGACACAAGCTGAGGATCTTCCCCCTGGTGCTTAATGGGATGAGAAGGAGGCTTAGCTGAAATGACAGGAAGCCAGAGAGACACTGGGTGGTAATAACATCCTAAATGAGTCAAAGGGGTTACAATGTGCTGTGGCAGTACTCAGCATTCCACAAACTCTATCAGCATCCATTAATTCTCAGACTTCCTCCTCTTAAACAGAGATCTGTATTAAGTCCCACATTGTACAGATAAGAAAAATCAGGCAGAGGGGTGATGTGACTTATCCAAGAGAATAAGATGTGAGAAATCAAGTTTGAGCCCTTGGCTCATGAGCCTGTTCTCAGACCTTCCTTTCCACCACCCTTGTGTACATTATCTCTCTGTTTCAATTATGAAAGCCCATCTCCTCCTCCTTCTTCTCCTTCATTCCAGCTTAAATAATGCTCAGATGCTCTTCCCTAAACTTCTCCAAGCTTGCCGACAGAAAGCAAACCTGAGGGAGATGCCGTGGGACTGAGCAGCCCTCCTTGTCTCAACAAACCTCTTCTCCCTGAGCACTGAAAAAGAAGTAACAGCATTTGCCTGTGCAAATATTTGTCATTGTTGGCTATCAGTCCCACACAGCACCTGGGCTGCTCCCCTGCAACCCTTGCTCTCTTGCTAGAATATGGCAGGACAGGGTCTGTCACTTCAGACTGCCTACTGCTCATTGCAGGAGGAAATTCATGACCTGCTTAAAACCCCCAGGAAAAAATATCATCCTTATTTCAGCTCTGGAAGACGCCCGCTATCAGATGATGGCAAGGCTGAGGTTATATAAGTCTGCTTGCCAAATCCAGATGTTTCCAACCACAGCTGCTCTGCTTACACCCCCCCACTGCAACAGGGGGGCCAGGCTGGGCTCCTGGGCTCTCAGACTAAAGAACAGCCTCAGGGGGGAGTCTCCACAGATTAGTTTCTCTGCAGAGGAAATACCTGAATGAGTACCCTGCTGGAAAACACAGCATCACACCCAGCCTAGATGCTGCCACGAAGAAGCATCCCAGCAGATGGAAGGCCAACATGAAATAGGACAAATTAGTCAACTAATATAATGTTATGAATCTGCAGCAATGTCAGAGAACAGAGTTTATTATATAGATTTCCATGCTGCTTACAGAAACCCCACTACTATTTGGGGTAATTACTCTTGAATGGTAGAGTTAGTTTTGTTTCTCTAGGTGGTATAACCTACATTTACACTCAGAATTTGGAAAGCTTTGGTTTTATTTTGTCCTGTGAGGGTGGGAAGACACTGGAAGAGGTTGCCCAGAGAGGTTGTGGATGCCCCCTTCCTGGAGGTGTTCAAAGCCAGGCTGGATGAGGCACTGAGCAACCTGGGAGGTGGGTTCCTGCCCATGGCAGGGGGATTGGAACTAGATGATCTTTAAGGTCCCTTCCAACCTAACCCATTCTATGATTCTATGATCTCTATTTAACAATAACCCAAAGTGAGATGAAGGAGAAAAGATAAAACACTGACCAATCAAACTGGTAACACTGCAATGAGACACATTTGCATATATTATTTCCTGTCTATCTATAGCAGACTTGGCACAATAGAAGCAGTTTTTCCTTTAAAAATATCAAATAAAACTATTTGCAATGAAAGAGCAAATTTGGGTGCAGATTAAATTGGAGAGAACAAAGGAGTACAATGAGTTTGTGTGACTGGATAATATTTGGGGTTTTTTAGAGGAAGGTAAGGAAGGGTACACATTTGCACCTGCTGACACTTGCAAGCTTAGATGGTGATGTAACACTTCAGGGACATCTATTGAAGAGAGAAAGTATATCACACAAACTGAAAAGTTCTTCCTGTCCAGAGGAAAAAATACTATGAAAATAGACATAATTGGTTTTGTTCTCTTCTATACGCTTTGCTTACTAAAATGTGAAATTTCAGACATTTGATTCAGATGTTAAATTTGCCCATAGAGGTGGTGATGGCCCCATCTCTGGAGACATTCAAGGCCAGGCTTGCTGAGGCTCTGAGCAACCTGGTCTAGTGCAGGATGTCCCTGCTCACTGCTGAGGGTTGGACTAGATGGCCTTGGAAGGGCCCTTCCAATCAAAAACATTCCATAATAATTTCTTAAAACAGAACCCTCTGAGAGAAGTTTAACTCAAAGCCTATGTCTACAGCATAGCTGGGACTCCAACACTGATTCCCTGTATAACCTTAAAAAAAAAAATCTCTTCTTGTATTTTTCTACTGGGAGCTATTAAAGTCAACCCATTAACATACAGAAATGTGATTTAAAGGCATCAGATAGAAGGTTCTTCAAGAAAAAGGACTGTCGTCATAGATTTACATTGAATTATCTTCACAAAGTGAATGCTCTGCTATCTTTAGGTACAAAGCAGAGAAGAAAAGGTAGGCAGGCAGAGCCCCACTATTTGCTAACTAAAGCAAGCAGGGAGATCTGTGACAAGCAGAAGAACAGATTCACAACAGCTAAAACTTCAGAGGCTTTGCTCAAAACTACAGGTGAAAGCAATGGCATGTTTTATTGAGATGCCTGCTCACAGCTCATCTCCTAATACTGTTTGTTTGAAAAAATACAAAAAAAAGAGGGAGAAGGTAGCAATTACCATTGGGGAAAACATAAAAGATGACTACTGTGTTTGTGCTGGGCACTGGAGAAAATTACTACTTTGTTTTTAGCACAGAGATGAGGTTCTCCCTGCAGCCAAACAGCAGCTGTACTGGAAATGCAAAGTCCAGCTGTATCCAGCAAGAAAAGATGAGGAATTCAACTGGATCAGAAACACAGCCCTTCATTTGTGAGTTATTCTGGATAAAGACATTTTGCTAAGTTCTAGGCTTACTTTGGAAGAGGTGGCAGTGCCATTCCCACTTTGGGAAGCCAAGCAAGGGATTACACCCAGGATTACAATGGGAAACAGGGTGGTCACAAGCACAAGGGAGGTGGTCACAAAAGCAAAGAATCATAGAATAGTTTGGGTTGGAGGGGACCTTAAAGATCATCAAGTTCCAACCCTCCTGCCATAGGCAGGGACACCTCCAACTAGACCAGGCTGCTCAGTGCCTTGTCCAGCCTAGTCTTGAACACCTCCAGAGAGGGGGCATCCACAACCTCTCTGGGCAACCTGTTTCAGTGTTTCACCACCCTCTCTGTAAGCACTTGGCTTTTGGGATATATTTCAATGAAGGCGACAACCTTCCACTGTGCTGCCAAGTGAAAAGATCACGCTTTGGAGTTTGGGAATAGATTTCAGGATTTTCCTTTTCCTTGGCAGCATGGATCTGGAACAGTCTCTAATGATCCAGTGGGCACATCTCCAACAAAATGTTGACTTATTTGGTACATGAGCTGTTCACATTTGCAGCTGGATTTCTCTACATGAGTGCTGGCTTGGAGGGGAGAGACCTTGAAAGCAAAAAAAAAAAGGAAAATAAAGAGAAATGCAGCACAAAATCCCAAGGGAAACGGGGCTAGACTGCAATGAGAAAAAGGAATAAATAAATGGGAAGCAGGGCACAAGCAGCACTTAAGTCTGTATGAGGTTAACACTAAACACTTACTCCAAGTTAAATAAATGCTGCCTGGGGACTGCGATTAGAGCAGGCTGCTCAGGAGACACAGCAGCTCCTTAAAGCTGGAGCCAGGAGGAAGCTCAGAAGTGCTCAGCAGTGTGGTGGAGATTTCTGAGCACCAGCCCCATCTCATCAAAGGGAACACGATGTTCACAATAAGAGTGGAAGCACTCTGCTCCTCTCTAATCCATCTAATGCAGAGCCATCATGCTGCAAGGACAGGCAGAGATGTCATGTCACTCTGCCACATTGCCATCAGGGAGCCTGAGTGTAACTGCAGATCCACATGTCCTGTCCAAACTGACCAGCCCATGTCACTAACAGCATGAAATGACTCCTTCCCACTTTACAGTCCCAGCTCAGAGACAAAGGAGCAGGCAGTTAAATGCAGGTCAGAATCCTCTTCTGAACACTCTGCCTCCTGTAATCCCTCTGCTTTTTCAGAAGCAGCTTTTGGATAGGACTGCTCAGGCACAGCCTGTAGTCAGAAGCAGCAGCCAAATTATTAATTCACTTGTTCTCATTCTTATTACATTCTACCTCCAGGTACGTAATCAGGCTTTTTATTCACCTAACTGCTTTATCCTCTAACAAGCTATTCATCTGAAGAGTTTTCACTGCAGGACTTCCACTGCAAGGATCTTATTTTTTTTGTTGGGTTAGAGTAGGAATTCACTGCTCAGTGCAACACTTTTGCTCATTAAAAATAATTTCCCAGCGAGTTGGGTTCCAATAGCTCTTCAGTCATATTAGAAACCCTGTTGCAGCATTAGCTCCAGAGCATGCTAAAGACCAGCAGGGAAAATGAAAGGGAGAGGAGGAAAGAAGAAGCTGGATGGAGAAGACAGATTGCTGTCAATTAAAGCAAGCCCAGACCTGATGCTGCCGACTGGGACACTCATTCTGGCAGCCCTGGGAAATGGGTTTGACTGTGAAGTCAGACTGTACCCTAAAGAGAATTCCTCCCCCATTCCCAAATCCAGCTCTCTCTGTATTTTCTCTCTTCCTTGTTACACCATCCTTGGTTTTTTTTCCTTTACCACCACATTTTCAGCTCGCTAGAGATGCTCTGAAGCTGGCTTTCCAAGCTCTTTGCAATCTTTAGGGAAATTTGGGAGAGTCTGTGGTTTATAGCAGCAACTTTGCTAACACCAGCACATCACCCCAGAGAGATGCCTTGTTCTGCTGCCAGGGAGTTTACTTCAGCTCCTTTCCTTTTGGAGAACACAATTCCCTCATCAGTAAGTTTGGTGTGTGTAGCATGGGGCAAGCCTGCAGCAGCCTCTTCTCTCCCACTATGCAATACAAACTGAAAACTTTCAGTGTAGGTCCCTCTCTTCACACAAATAAGAGATGTGGCACAGTCTGGAGGTAAAGAAAGGTTATTTCCAGATGCAAAGCATGTTAATCTGCCCCCCTTGTGACTTTAGCACAGGTAAATTATCTATTTCTATCATAACACATAAGTAATGAGTCACATTATTCAGGGAAACATCAGCTCAGCCAAACACAGTAAACTACTTGTCATTCAGGGGGCTGATTTCACCTCTGATGTAAGTCAAAAGCCTTCCTGAGGCTCTTCCTCAGAGAGCTGCTGAATACAGCTTTGTTTTGGAGAAAAAAAAAAAGCAAACAAACCAAAAACCAACATAGAGTCCCTTAGCATAAAAGTGCTGATGGGGAATTCTTGACAGCACAGGGATATCTACTTCTCTTTAAGCAGCAGAAGAAGAGGTGGAGTAGCTTCTTCTGTAAACAGGAAAAATAATGTGACTGGTCACTATTCAGACCTAAAAAAAAATGTATTAAAAGATAAAACAAGAAACTGTTTTGCTTGTTCAGAGAGAGAATATTACTCAAAGCGAGAGTCTCAAAGCTGAAAGCCTCACAGCCAGAGGTGAAACTAGAAACTTAAAAGCCACCAGGATTATCCTGCAGGGGGACAACCTTCACTACAGGCAGAGTGAACTAGGTGAGACTTTCTAGACCTTTTCCATCTTTAATCTTAATGAAAAGAGCTGTCCTGATCACCGTGGCCATGTACTCTCCCAGAAAGACAAGGGGATTATGAATTTGGACCTCGAGGCTTGAATGGATCATCTCAGTGTTCACTCTGCTTTGCTCCTCTGATGCATCTCAGGAACCCTTTGATTCACTTGTGGTGCTGATAGGTGAGAAATGGCTCTTCCACCTGCTCTTGAGCCCCGGGGGAAATTCCACAGTCTGTTTTATCTTTAGTATCTGTTCAACTGCTGTAATTGGGTTGTTTCAGGAAGGATAAAGCAAGAATCAAGTATCCCTGAGTTACTACCGAAAGGAGAAATTGTAAAAACAATCCAAGACTTGAACTTAAAATCTAAGGCACTCCTCTCTCTTCCAAAATCTCATCTGTAACAGCTGATCTGAGAGTGGCAACCAGAGTTCTTCAGAGTCAAGGAGGGCATTCCCAAGACTGAATTTATCTGGTGTCTTTCAGATGTCCATTTTAAAAAAAGGAGAGATAACAAGTCCATACCCCCCCCACACTGAACCTTAAAGTTGGAAATACAAATGTGAACACCTGCAAACAGATAAATAAACAACCTTTACTGAACTGAGTCTCGCCCCATAGACAACAGTTGAGGATTCAGATGCTCATATTAAGTTCAAGTGGCAAGAGCTAAAATGACAGGTAAGAGGAAGCCCTCTGCAGTGTCAGAGGAGCAGTTTGTGTGCCACAAAAATCAGTGCTGATAACACACTCCTTCAGATACATCCCCCTGTACTGGTAGACAATCTCAGGAGGAAAAATGTTACATACTCCATGCTGTGCTCCACCAGGATTCTGTCCACCAACATAGCTAATGCAATAGCTCAACACAGAGGCTAGTGATTAAGTTAAATCCCATGAGCACAAACCAAGACTAATTCCAACAAGAGATAATTTCAGGTTGGATATAAGAAAGAAATTCTTTATGGTGAGGGTGGTGAAACACTGGAAGAGGTTGCCCACAGAGGTTGTGGATGCCCCCTCAATCCCTGGAGGTGTTTAAGGCCAGGTTGGACAAGGCACTGAGCAGCCTGATCTAGTGGGAGGTGTCCCTGCTTATGGCAGGGGGGTTGGAAATTGATGATCTTTAAGGTCCCTTCCAACCCAAACTAGAACTCCAAGACCTAGAATTAAGCCAGTAAAAGTTTTGAGGCAGTGTTGACTCTTGAGTGCAGAGCTCAGCTTGGTAAACCCAACTGGTTCCTTGTGAATTCAGTGAAGATAAGGCTGTTAGCAGTGACTAATCAGTACAGTCTCTTAGGAAAAGGAGAGTTTAATTACCTTGGTGTACAATTCAGTGAATTGCCTAGACATACCACACACTGAAAGCTACGTGACAATGTGGGTGCCTCAGTGTACATCATCATGAGCTCAGGACAGCCACGTTAGTCATGACTTTGATTCCTGCTCTCCCTCTTTTCTGAAGTGCATTAGCTGCTATGGAAACAGTGTCATTACAATGGGCAGGGCTTTCTGACACCCAGATGAGCCTCATGCTTATGCTCAATGACATACCATAGAAGCAGAGCTTCAGTTAGGTCTAACCGTGGTCTTTTAACTGGTTCCTGTCCATCGCACAAAGGCTGAGGAGCATTTCTATACAAAGTTGGGGGTAAATTCACAAAACTTTTATTATTCACTTCCCTATTCTTGACTCATGTTGAGAACAGGTTGCCCAGAGAGGTTGTGGAGGTGTTTAAGGCCAGGCTGGACAAGGCACTGAGCAGCCTGATGTAGTGGGAGATGTCCCTGCCCGTGGCATTGGGTTGGAACTAGATGATCTTTAAGGTTCCTGCCAAATTCTATGATTCTCCCCACACTAAACATTTGCAACGCTCCATGGTTGGGAAAAGCAGGACAACTTAGCACAGCAAAACAGGCATGTGCATGCTGCTTGGCTTTTTTTTTCTCCTCAGCTAGAAATTTTCCAGTGTTGCCTTTGAAATTGCAAGTAATCTGTCATGATTTGACAAGGCTGTTGCATCTGGTATTTGTCGTTGAGCAGAACCAAAAAGGACTAAGTCCCTAGTGGGG
>VZTY01035241.1:79496-103853 GCA_013400935.1 Turnix velox
GTGGGAATCTTACATGTCTTTAGTCTTGCTGGAAGGATGGACAAGAGTAACAAATGGTGGCTGTGAAGCCAAACACTTCATCAAGGACCAGTGGAGCTGCACAGAACACCAGACAAGTCCAACAACGAATTAAAACCCCAAAGGGACTGTAAAAAGGTCAGAGGCACAGCATGCCTGCAGAGATATGACAGATGCTCACTACAGCCCCAACACCACACACACAATTCCCACTCACATCAACAGATCATTTGTTTACCTGGGACTTCTACAACTCCAAGAAAGCACCAACACATTCTTGGAGAGCAGGGTGTCTGCATATACACCTCATCATTCTTTGTAGATCTCAGAGCAGTGATTTCCAGCCAAATGACAATGGGGCTGCTTTTCTTAGTTACTTTTTTATGTAGCTTAGATGTAGTCCACCCACCTCTAGAAGTCAAAAACTAAAGGCATTCAACTGGAGCAGATCTTTTACACACCTTACTATGAAATCCACCAACTTCAAATCATAAGCTAGTTTATGAATAAATCTTCCTAGTAGCAATCACTGCCTTCAAGATACTTCCACATTCTGTGGGATTTAATCTCCCATGTGAGAGCAACGTGCCACCACACTGCAGGATTTTGCATTGCCCTGCATGGAGCAGAGACAATCCACCACCACCTGCATGCTGTGGGTTGGCTTTTCAAGACAGATACCCCTGAGCAACCATAGAGTGAGTGCACCTACTTCTCTGCCTGCATCTCTCAGCATCCTATTGCCACTCTGCGTTGGGAAGAAAGTCTGCAGAGATAATGACTGCAATTTGGAAAGGTTTTTCTCTTTTGTTTCACTTTCTGAGCTTGCTTGCTGAGGCGGCACTAATTGCAGAGCCAGGCTTCAGCTCAGGGGGCGTCACAAGCTGAGCCTCCTCCTGCTCCTGGAGCTTAATTCCCTCATTCGTGACCTTGAAACAGCAGGGATGGAGGAGAAGAGGGAAGACATCCAACAAATCGGCCTGGGGGTTCAGGACAGATCCTGCCCTCAGCTCCATCTTATCATAGAATTATGGAAGGGAAGGGAACTTAAAGATCATCAAGTTCCAACCCCCTGCCACAGGCAGGGACACCTCCCACTACATCAGGCTGCTCAGTGCCTTGTCCAGCCTGGCCTTAAACACTTCCAGAGAGGAGGCATCATCCACAACCTCCCTGGACAACCAGCTCCAGTGCCTCACCAAGCTCACCATAAAGAATTTCCTTCTTCTGTTTAGCCTGAATCTCCCTTCTTCCAATTTACATCCATTATTTCTAGTCCTTCCATCACATATGTTATTAAAAAGTCCTACACCTGCCTTTCTGTAGCCCCTTTCAGGTATTGAGAAGCTAATATGTAGCCCCTTTCAGGTACTGAGAAGCTAATATGAGGTCCCCCCTGAGCCTTCTCTTCACCAAGCTGCACATCCCTTCTGCTGGCATCTTGCTAAATCTCTCCTTGGACCTGGAGTTTGCCTGGTAATGGTGAAAATCAAATGCTTTGAGATGTGTGGAAGAGAGGAAAATGTAAAAGGGTTCTGTACAATCTCATTAGTAAATATAGGACTAGACAAACACCTCCCAATGTTGTTATTATTCAGATAGATAAATATAGAGCTGGTTGCACCCAGTCCCTTCTGTGTTTTCTTTCTGTGAATATTATAGCAAGTGACATGTAACGTGAAATAAGAGGAAAAAATGGGGAAAAAAAGAGGAAAAAAAGGACAATTTTAAACTTGCAGCAGAAGCTATTCACGGAAAAAGATGGATTGTGTTAGCTTATTTGCATTTGAGACCTGACTTATAAAAACCCACCACATTTTCACAGGTAACTAAAGATAGGGATGGGAGCAGGAGCCACTTCTAAGGTACAAACTGATAGGGCAGCCAAATCCCCTAAGGAGAATCCCCTAAATCCCCTTAAGGACAACAGTACTAATAGAGAAGATGAGTTGGAAAAGAGTCTTCCAAATAAAGACAAGAGAGAAATGTCTTTCCAAAAGGGTAAATGAAGGAGACTTCATATGACTCATTTAGCTTCCCAGAAACACAGATGCAGAAGCATGAAGTGCACACCAAAGGCAGTTCCAGCAATGTCACACCAGCACAATTCAAGCCTCATGTCCAGGACAATTCTGATGAGTCACAGAAGACTCCATCTCCAAAAAAAACATGGTCTGATTTCCAAATGATCTTTTGGTTTGGTCTTCCTCAATTTCATCTATCCTCCCAGTTTATGATGTAAGGATAAATCAAAAAATACATGACATGAGCCCCTTAAATCAATGAACTTCAGTGCTGGTAGCAATGTCTTACTGCCTGCTGAAGACAGAAAAGTAAGAACTAAATCCTACATATATATATATATATAGGACTACATCCTATATATCTGGCAAAAAAACCCCCAACAAAACAACAACTAACCAAGCCAGACAAAGTCATACAGTTGAATTTGTAATCATGAAACCGGTAGTGCCAGTCACAACAAAGAAAACATAACATTTCTACCTCCTGTTCATTATAAAAGGGACAAAAATCCTCTGAGATGCTTTGAATTCTTCAGACAAGAAGTGCAGTACATGAGCAGGTTGTTATAATTAGTATCAATCCACAGGGCTTGGATTTATTCAGAAGAAACTAAAACAAACCCCAAGCAAATACCAGGTCCTAAGTATATTGTCATCTCCAACTGTTTCTACTCTGCAATTGTGACCAAGAAAAATCTCTAGCCTGACATCATACTCTTGCTGGCTGCTGAAGCAAAAGTAGTTCCTCCCTGACATCTTCAGAAACTAACAAATGACTAAGGATCTTTTGAAAAAGGATAATAATTTTATTATGTAATAATATAAACCAGCATATAATAAGGTAGCCTATAACAATACATAATTTTAGTAGAAGTAAAATTAATACTACTCACTTCTGCAGCATGAGAGAAGAAATTGAAGATGTAACATTACAGAACTTAAAATCAATGTTTTATGTTAAGATGATTAAAACTGAAGAATGGCAAAGAATATTTTAATATGCTTCCCATAAATAGATGGGATTTCAACTCAAAAAGCACATTACACTTCTGGACCCTCTCATAAACATATCCCAGCAGATGTAGTGGATAAATATGTGCTTAGCAAAACCTGCCCCACTCTGGCTACCCCAACTGAATGCCAAATTGTCTTCTGTTCCATAATGATACTGCCTTCATCATTGAACTAGCCAAGCGTTTGAAATTAAAGGCTTTTTTTCTTATGTTTTTTCTTTTATTGTAGGGTTTTTTGAGCCACTTGCTAAGGTATCACAGAATGACTTCTCATTATTGCCTCCATTTCAGCAAGGCCAGAACCACCACCTAATCTCTACTTTACTGCTCCCTTGATCATCTCTGCCTGAAATTTCTCATCTTATTTTTAGAAAAGTACTTCTTTAGGAAAGAGGCCACATCTTTGCAACAAGCAGCTGCAGGATGAGAAGAAAGTGTTGTGAAAAGAAGAAGGACAGAGAGCTTCAGTGGCCACAGCAGTGATCTTCAAAACCTTAAGGTGATGTATGACAGAAGGAAGCTTCTGGACATTTCAGTGTGAAGAATTTTGGAGCCAACACTGTTGGCATTTGTCCACCAAGGAGGTAGCAGTCACCATATTATATAAGGACCAAGGATAAAATTAGATAGAGAACAATATGTAGCATCTTCTAGAGCACAATGACTCACATTCACACATGAAGCTGTCAAGTTGGAACACAGTCACAGAGAGTGTAAAAACAAGGCTGCAGTAAAAAGTACATCTCCACATTATTTTGGGGAAAATATGGAGAAAACCACAGAGCTAGGAGAATATTAATGGTATCCAGCCTAGTGGTGCCACAAAAATTCATGAAGCATAAGACAAGAACAGTATCACCCTTTGAAAATGACCAAACAGAAAGAATGGGAAAAATTATGACAAAATAAAGAAAAAATAACTTTGAAACATCTCAGAAAACTCATTCAGAAGGTGAAAGCTCTCCATGCTACCTTATTCATACATTCCACCCTAGAAGGGGTTGGAAAATTTGAGATTCCTACAACTCTGCCAGTCAGAAAAAGGGTTCTTATGGTGGAAGACACAATGAAAGGATTGGTCCACCTTCAGCCATCCCTTCTTCTCCCTGGATTAGTGGGAGGTGTCCCTGCCCACGGCAGGGGGGTTGGCACTTGATGATCTTGTAGGTCCTTTCCAACCCAAACCATTCTATGATTTCAGCTTCCCATGAAAGAAGCAACTTTGTTGATCCTCACTTCAATCCATTCCCCTGATCAACTTGTAGAACCAGAAGAAAAAGAGACCTTTTTTTTTTTGGCTTTTGGTCTGGTATCATCAACCTGAGTCAACAGCCACTCATGTTTTATAATTCATCAGAAAACAGTCCTTGAAAAAGTTCCTGGTTCCTGATTGATGTCAATGCCTATGACAAATATTATCAGGAACCACCTCTCAAGCACTCTCAGCAGCTCTCTGTGCCAGTGTTTACAAGCCATCTCCCAGTTACCATCAAGAGCCACCAAAAGTTGTGGTTGAATGTAAGCACCTGATTGCTGGCACTTCACAGCAGGGCTGGTCAAAGCCATTTCCTGACCACAGTTTATAGTTTTGCCTCTATTGGTGACAACAGAAACAAACTCACAGTGCAATTTTGTCTTAATAACAGTTAAACATATTATTTATAAACTTATCTCTCATTCAGCAAGCATGTTACTCAGAATCTTAGAATGGTTTAGGATGGAAGTGACCTTAAAGATCATCAAGTTCCAACCCCCCTGCCATAGGCAGGGACACCTCCCACTTCATCAAGTTGCTATCTAGCCTGGCCTAAACACCTCCAGAGAGGAGGCATCCACAACCTCTCGGGGAAACCTCTTCCAGTGTTTCACTGCCCTCACCATAAAGAATTTCTTTCTTATATCCAGCCTAGATCTCCCCTCTTCCAATCTACATCCCTTGTTTCTAGTCTTTCCATCACACATCCTATTAAAAAGTCCTACCCCTGCCTTTCTGTAGCCCCCTTCAGGTACTGATTAGCTACTCTGAGGTCCCCCCTGGAGACTTCTCCAGGCTGAACAACCCCAACTCCTTCAGGCTGTCTTCATAAGGCAGTTGCTCCAGCGCTCTCATCATCTTCATGGCTTTCCCCTGGACCCACTCCAACAGCTCAATGTCCTTCTTGTGTTGAGAGCTCCAGAACAGGTCACCATACTCCATGTGGAGCCTCACCAGAGCCAAAATAGAGGGGCAAAATCACCTTGATCTTGGCTAGCAGGAAATCCCTGCTACACATCAGAGTTGCAGAACCAAACAAGAATTATCCAGTAGTTCTGTCCAAATCTGGAAAAGCAACCAGTAAAAATATCACCACTGAATCCTAATGCCACAAGATCTTCTCTCTACCACATGCAGCCAAAGTTGCCTTTCTTAAGATCTCTCTTTTCACTCAAACCTTTTTCCACTGTTCCCTGTAAGCAACACTTCTCACTCCTTGATTTTAAATCATTCTCTCGTTCCCACTTAGTCACAAATTAGTCAAGTTGCACATATTTAGCTTGTTCATATAAATCCACATGCAACTGTTTGGCTCCTTTAGGAAATGCAAAAAAGCAAAGAATCCTTTTAGTGGAAGGAGAGAAACACCAGATTGTCCTTCCATGTGTGTGTGTGTATATATACACATACCCACTGTATGTTCTGGCACATGGCAGGGTGTATTTACTGCATGGGGCCATATGTTTGAAGAATTAGAAGCAAGGAAAAAAAGCCAATTGCTGAGTGTTGTGGATCTGCTTTCCATATTGCCAAATAGATTCTAAATTGCAGGAAGTAGAGTTCACAGGATTGACAATACATATGGGACAGGCACAAATGCATTCAATGGAGCCATAACCATTGACTGTGGCTATTGAAGAGCTACTCTAAGCTCTGTGAAATCATCATTAAAATAAGAGCTGGGGCAATCACAGAATAGTTTAGGTTGGAAGGGACCTTAAAGATCATCGAGTTCCATAGGCAGGGACACCTCCCACTAGACCAGGTTGCTCAGTGCCTCATCCAGCCTGGCCTTGAACACCTCCAGAGATTGGACATCCACCACCTCTCTGGGCAACCTCTTCCAGTGTCTCACCATCCTCACAGTATAAGAATCAGATCTCCTCTTAAGTTTTTTTTTGGTGCATAGAGGATTAGACCCATCCTTTAAAACTTAAGCAGCGTCTTCTCTGAAACCTCCTGACATCCTGAATTACACAGCACTGCTGTGAAACAGCTAATTCCTTGATTTGGTAAAGTTATTATCTTAAATTAACAATTGTGAATGCTTCAAATTACTAGAAAACAATTTTAGTCGAGCAGGCTATGTCAATAAAAGACTTAATTTCACATCAAATCACGATCTTCTCTTAAAAATGCCCCAGAATCACAGCTGACTTAACAAACAGTATCTCCTCGAAGAACAGATTAGAAGCTCTGGTTCTTTCCTGAAAAACCTGTTCTTCCATTATGATGGTGCTAGGGATAATGATACAATTTTTTTTCTTTATACACCAGTAACTGTTGCCTACAGAATACCTCCACAGTCTTGGCAGAACTTATTTCCCATCCCAGGTTCTTCATGAAACCTAAAATCTCTTCTCATTCTAGTATCTCAGATTGTTCCTTTCAAATATGAGGATGATGATGTTGTTATCTACCTCAGAGGGATTCTAAGGATTAATTCTCAGCTGACCTGAAATCATCTGAGCTGTGCCACTTGGGCAGAGACTCTGAACAATTAGCAGATGTTACCATTCCAGTGACAATCTCTTACAATAAAGTACCAACCTTTTGTGCCAAAAAAATGCAAGAAAAGATGTTATTTTTGCTTTCTACAGCAGACATTACATTATGACTTGATCTTAACCTTCAAGATTCTTTTAACTTTACTGTGCAGGGGAAGAAGAGAGAGCAGGGGGTGAGAAAGAAGACTGAGAGCAGGGGGTGGGAAAGAAGACTGAGAGCAGGGGGTGGGAAAGAAGATTGAGAGCAGGGGGTGGAAAAGAATCCTTTCTCTGTCTTCCTACTTAACAGCCCCTTCAGACATGCAGAATTGACCCCTATTAACCACCATTAAGGCACTTTGCCCCACATGATAGCAAGGGGCATGTTTGCTGAGCAAGTGCAGTTTCCAGCCAGCCCCATGCAAAAGCAGGACTTGAAGCACGATGTGAAACGAAAGAGCAACAACAACAGGACAAAAAGGGACTTTGGCAGAAAAAAAAGATTGATGGTGGCAAATGGAGAAAGTGTCACAAAGCCAGCCTCACGCTTGCCAAACTCCAAAGCCACATTTGTCATCTGTGGCAACTTCCTCCCTGGTGCAGGCTGCTTGTCAAAGGGACTAGTTCAAGTGTGCAGCAGGTGAGGAGATGTGGAGGTGAAGAAGTGAAGACATCACTCTTCATTACTCACTTCAGAAAGGGGGGAAAAAAAGGAAATAAGAAAGAGTCAATCACGGTACGGTCTTGATTAATTATCAGACTTGGCAAGTGACAATGACAGCCAGAGGAGGGGGAATTTCATTGCTATATAAGCTCAGTACAAAGAGAAATTCCATTGAGAACCAGTAGCCCAGTGAGGGAAGTATCAGTGCTCAGATCCTGAAAGCCTGAGGGATGAAAACAGAGACCTACAGAGAGCCCACCAGCCCTCTCTTCTCTCTGCACCCAAATTTTTCTGGTGGGCAAACCTCAGGGTCACAATTCATTGTGGATGAAGTTGCCAAGATGCAAATCACACGCACAGAACACTGTGGTGTAAAACCAAAATGGCTGTGAAGAGGATTTAAATATTTCCAAAGGGTAAATCACATGCAATTCTGATGTTTTTTTTGTTTTTCCTTCTAGCTGATCTCTAGCCTAAAAGCTGACAGAGATATTGTTTTGAAAAACATACCTGTATTGCTAAAGTTGCCAATAACTGATCTCTCCTTACCTGTTATTTAAAACAATTTACAAGGCAATTACACTAGAAAAGCAGCTCGGTGAAAATTCCATTATGGGTCTCCAGTACACTTAGAATTCAGGAGGAAAAAAAATGCTGTTTTTCCCTTCCCTGATTGCCAACCTTGCCCACCCAGCTCTCAAGTTGCCACCTATCCAGCTATTACATAATCTGAAATAAAGGCAGTGCTTTTTGACTTTTTAAACAATTCTTTGAAAAACATGTAAAGCCAAGAAAGAAGATGTATCTCTCCTCTCAAAGTTCTCCGGACTCAAACAAGAGTGAGAAATATTTCAAATGCATCTTTAGATCCTGCTGTACTAATTCTGCAGTCACAAAGGGTTAAAAAATTGTTTCCATTGTTATTTAAATCATTATTATTATTTCCATTATCATCTTTAAGATTCCTTTCAACCCAAACCATTGTATTATTCTATTATTATAACCCAAGTAACAGTGTAAATAAGAAAGATAATAAAATCTGATGGGACAATTAATGTCAGACTGAAGTAGTGATTCTTTTTCAAAGGAGTACAATCAGATTTATGAAGAAAAATGGTGGAGTTCAGGCCAAATCCTAACTCCCAGCTGTACTATACTATGTATCTGGAACAAAAAAATAAGTGTTTTAAGTTTTCCATAGGTTCAGTGTATTCATTTTTCCAGTGCTATTGCTCAGCTTGAGAAGTGATGCAGAGATACATGGTTAACTAAAAAACTTCACTGAAAGAAAACTATTTGGAACATAGTGGAGGCACCATCCCTGGAGACATCCAAGGCCAGGATGGTGAGGCTCTCAGCATCCTGATCTAATGTAGGATGTCCCTGCTCACTTCAGAGGTTGGCCTTTGAAGGACCTTTCCAACCCTATGGT
The DNA here is from genome assembly GCA_013400935.1 of Turnix velox. NCBI lineage: Eukaryota > Metazoa > Chordata > Aves > Charadriiformes > Turnicidae > Turnix > Turnix velox. Next base: position 88,389 of record VZTY01035241.1, read on the forward strand.
TCTATGAGTTAGCATCACTGTGATGTGGCAAGAAGAAGTCTTCAAAGAGTCAATACAGTGGGCAAAGTCCAGAGAGACCAAGAATGTGAGGCAGTAACCCCTGTTACTGTATTAATGGCTTGGTCACCAAAAATCTATAGATCAAATATGGTCTGGTACTGTGGGTTTGCAGTTGGAAGGTCTGGTTTTATTCCCAGCTATGCCTCTCCTTCTCCAGTGAAGCACCAATCACACCTTTCAGCATCTCCATCTGTAAAACAGGTTGGCCACTACCCTGGGCACAAGGACCCAGATAAAACATGCAGAAGAGTGCTAATTCTTGTTAAAAATATGATTCTGCCCCAGCTCCTTCACAGATACCAACATCAGCTTTGAAAATGGAGAGTGCAATCTGGGTGGTGATGATGAGCCCAGCAGCACTGGTGTGTTTAGCTGTGGATAAATCAGGAGATGGAGTTTTGATGAGCTGCAAGGAAGGTGATATTTTGTCTCAAAAGGAATGGACAAGTGCTGACAGCTCACCAAGCCTTCCTCTGCACAGGCATTAAACAGCTTTCTACAAAAGCTCAAACTCCCATGAGAGGAAAGAATGGTGGGGTGGGAAGGGAAGGAAAACATTTTGTAAACTTCTTCCTCTCAATTTTTTTATTTTTTTTTTAAACTACACTCTGGTTCCATCTCCCTCCCTGGCTCCTTTTTATTACAAATTAAATAATTACTGGGCTGTAGCCCAAAACGCTGAAGATTTCACATCTTGTTTGGTCTAATTATATCAGCTGGCCTGACAAAATGGTTTCATCAATGGAATTGCCTTGCAAGAGCTCTGGCTAATCAATTCTTTGACACTTAATTAAGAACTCTACAGGTCTGTAAGGATTCAGGGAAGAGGAGGGGGGGGAGATGCTGGGCAACAGAGTGTCTGGATAGACCATAGAACACAAGTTGTTAAAACTCCTGGAACAAATAGACCTCCACTTCCCTCACCGTCCCTGCTCATCTCCCAGCTTTAATATTACCTCACACTTTATCCATCTCTCTAACTACTTGCTTCAGTTGGCTTTTTTTTTTTTTTNTTCCTTTAGGATGTTTTTTTTTTTTTTTTTTTATTACTTTAATCTTAGCCCTGCCACCAGTAATAGCTTCAGAACCCCTCTAGGGCCTCAGATCTGCTTTCAGACAGATGTTTCCAAAGCTGGCTGGAGCAGACAGGCTGGAAGCATAACACTTCAAGCTGAAAGTGAAGCAGACCTCACACACTAATCAGCATTTGGAGAGGAGACCTCAGTAGGAAAAGTCAAGCTGTTGCAGTGAGAAGGACCTCAAAGAGGGTACCCTGGTTCAGAGCCTTCCCTCCCAGCAAGTGCAGCTCTTGGAGGTCATTTCTAGCTGCAGGTTAAAGTCTTTCCTTTGAAAAGCAGCACTACCAGACTATGAAATCTGGGAATCTTCCACCAGCTCTCACTTTGCTCAGCACTTGCTTTTCTTGTGAATGACCACTGCAAGCAGTTCAGAGCTTTTGTTGGTTTTCATGGTTGTGTTGCTTTTCATGGTCATGCTGGCTTTCAGCTGGCTAAGGGAGGAGAGATGATGTTCATTCTGGCATTAAGTCAGAAAAGAGCAAACAGAAAGAGTCCAGTCTAGCATAAACATTGCCATTCACTGCAAGGTTAACCAACTAGCAGGTTTTTAATAGCTCTGTACCAGCAATCTAAGTTTAATCATAGAATCATAGAACAGTTTGGGTTGGAATGGACCTTAAAGATCATCCAGTTCCAACCCCCAGCTTACCTGGTGTCCCTTTATTCCTTCGCCCTCCCTTTTGCTTTAGTTTCAAGCTCAAATGGGATCATCTAGTTCCAACCCTCCTGCCATAAGCAGGGACACTTCCCACTAGACCAGGTTGCTCAGTACCTTGTCCAGCCTGGCCTCAAACACCTCCAAGAAAGGGACATCCACAGCCTCTCTGGGCAACCTCTTCCAGTGTTTCACTACCCTCACCATAAAGAATTTCCTGTATACAGCCTGAATTTCCCCTCTTCCAATTTACATCCATTACTCCTAGTCCTAATCTGGACCTGTACCTTGGCTAATTTGAAGCCAGTGCATTTTGGCCTGACCCCAGAGCAGAAATTAAAACCCCATGGCTTACTTAATGACATATAATTTAATAAAAGAAAATGGCATTTACAAACAAAATCAAAGAATTTTAAAATCCTCCCAAAACAAGCAAACACACTCTCCCCCACCCCCAGCAAAGCCACAGAAGCAAATAAGTCTGGAATCTGCCCAGGTAAAAGCCAGTTTGTGAGTGTTTAAAGAAAACACATGACAATTGCAGGCACTCTGGAAGCTAAAGTCCCATCACCAAGCTTGATATCTGCTGCTCCACCTGTGGGCTGCCAGAGTTTAGAAATAGCAGGGGTAGGGAGGAGATGGGAGATGCTCTTACAGCTTGAACAGATGCTTCTTAAAATACTCTGTTAAAATGTTTCAGGTTCAAATTCCCACAATGGCAAAGATCGATTAAGAATTGGAAGACCAAATGCTTTGCTGCAAAAGAGAGCAGCTTGTCACAGGCAGCCCTTCTCCACATTAACACTTCCACAGCTGTGACACACAGTATCCCTTGTGAGCAGTTAACTCCCAAATTCTGCAGTTTAACTCAGAGGGCTTTAACAAGCTCAGGATTCAAATCTGAAGACTGTCTTTCAGGTTCACCCAATAATCAGATGTTTTATTAATAAAGGAATCAGCCAAAAATGTAACAGGAAAAAACCCAGTGCATTTTACACACATTTTCTCTACAGGTTAGCTAGTAACTTGGAAGCTCCTCTATTCTTGGGTCCATTCCTAGCTTGGAAAGCCATAAGAGATGACCAGAAGAAAATTCAAATGGTGTAACATTACCTTTTATCATTACTGATAGCATGACTGAGCTGTGTGGGAGAATCCTTGCATCCAAGGTCCCAAAAGAGAAGGCACACTGGTAGCAGTGACAGAATCAATATATTATTGAGTTTTGGCCACTTTGAAAGTCTGTGGGAAAGCCAGGCATGCTCTGTAGAATCATAGAATGGTTTGGGTTGGAAGAGACCCTCAAGATCATCCAGTTCCAACCTCCTTGCCATGGGTAGGGACACCTCCCACTACACCAGGTTGCTCAGTGCCTCATCCAGCCTGGTCTTAAACACCTCCAGGGATTGAGGAGGCATCCACAGCCTCTCTTGGGCAACCTATTCCAGTGTCTCACCACCCTCACAGTAAAGAATTTCTTTCTCATAGAAGTGAAAAAGGAGGAAATCAGGCATCTTTCTTTAGGTCTCCGCTTCCTAGCAGGTTAGCCTTATCTAAAAGCAGCATCAAGAAAAGTCTAATTTTCTCTTTCAACTTTTGTCACTGACTTTCTCCCAGTGTTAACGCTGTCAGATTTTTTTTTCCCATTGCAGCTCCTGCCATGAGGATATACTTCCCCATTTCACCTCCTCTCACTAAGCTTCCCAGCCTTCTTTTTCTCCCCAAGAAAGCACTAGCCCTTGCACCACTTCATTAATTTCTTCCATTTATCTGGAAACAGAAGTTGGTGTTTTCACTGTCAGTGGTGGAGGTGTGTCTATTTACATAATGGAGAACTTCTCTTCCATTAGACAATAAAAAGAAATTACACAAATAATAATGGACACGTTCTTTTACTCACTGCTAAAACACATTTGAGTTTGTAGCTTGCAGCAAACTGTGACTTTTTCAAAGAACTACCTGGCTATCTGGATCAGTTGGTAGCAAAAAAAAAAAGAATACAGAGAGCAAACAGAATGTGAGGCTGGTGAGAAATGGAAATTGGGAATTAATAAGGAACAGAATGAGAAAGATTGAAAAACCACCTTTGTAAAGCTCTGCATTGACTCTGGTCTTTCAGGGTTGACTGTCAGGAAGTTAATATTTTGCTGTAAGAAATGTGCAAATCGTTCATATTCTTTTTTTGCTGGTGGTGGTGAGTGAAGGAGAGGAAGAAAAAAAAAAAAAGTCCATTTGCTTCTTCCCAGAGAATATGATTTCAAATTTCAATTAAAATGAAATGAGCAGCACGATTATCACTATAGAGCAGGTGCCTGGTAGCAGCAATAGGCCCTTTTCAGTGCCATGGAAACCAGTCCTCATTGTCACGGCTACCTTGGCACTACATGGAACTGGCCATGTGTGAGCCTGACTGATAATACACAATCAATACCCCATATAAGCAGCAAACATCATTTTCAGTCTGTGGAAAAGAGAAAAAAAAGGAAAAAAAAAAAGAGGAGAAAATGATTGCAAAAGAGAAAGAAAGAAGGAAAGGAAAACAGAGAAAGTAGGAAAGAGGAAAAAAAGGAGACCTAACTCTGAAACATCTCTAACAAGGAGAGATGCTGCTTTTTTTTCCCCTACACACATAGTTGGAAAAATCCCACCAACACACACAAGCACCTGCTAAGTCCTTCTAATAACACACTAACTAATTGTTTCTGCCAACATCATTAAAGCATTATCCAAAGGCTGCATCAACCAAGAGAATGCTTTTGTGTACAATCAACAGAAAATTTGATAATGCCAAATTCACAGGAAAGAGCTGGCACTTAAAGAGTCCAGAGCAGGAAGCTGGGGGTTTTTTTCTACATGCATCATTAGGTATTTGTTTGACTGACTGTAAAAAAACAAAACCAAAAAAAAAAGTTCAGGGAGCAAAGAGAAAAGAGAAGCTTAAGCTTCAAACGTGCAGCAAAGTGAAGCATGAGATCAGAGTGGAGGCAGGTGCAGGAGAAGGATTAAATGGAGAAATAAAAAGTCTGTTCAGTATTAACACTCCAAGATTTTGGTCAAATTATGTTCTTCTCTGAACATTTTTACCTCATGTCTGCATGGTGGGCAGAGCAATCAGGTCTCAGTAATGATGTAACACAAACATGGATGGAAATGGTGAATAAAAAAGGATTCAGAGAAGAGTGTAAAGAGAGAAGCAGAGGAAAAGAAACTAAAACAATGGTGTAGAAAGAAAAGGGGAGGAGGAGAAGTGCAATAAAAAGCTATTTTTCATAAGTATGGGGTCCAAATATGCAGGTTGGCTGCAATGTGAGCTATCTGCACACTACACCGGTGTAGGAAGGTGAGACAGAGCATAAAAGACTCTCATGTGGAACTAGTGAGTTGGAATTGTAAGTTTTCAACCACCTAGACATGGGATCACACAGCACCAGCCATTCTTCCGCAGAGGAGAGGCCAATAAGCAGGTCAAGATGGATTAAAATCCTTATGAGATGGCATCAAGTCAGTGTCTTGAGCTTTAGGGTATTTTAATCCTCAAAAATCTCTAAGGATAAGCATCAGCAAACTGTGGCCTCAGAGGGAATGGTAAGGGAAAAGTGTCCTAGATGATACTGAAGATTCCATGCTCTTCGTGGGATATAAGCACCCTACCAGGAAAAGCTGCACTCAGTTTTGAGGAGATGAGATGGTGTCATCTTAGACTGTGGCCATCTTAGTCCCCAGCACATCCCTGTGTAAAAAATAGTTGAGAAAAACATCCATGTGCCTGTTCAGAATGGCTCAGAGAAGAAGTGCTCCATATTCTCAAATGCTTTTCTTCCAGATTTTTTATTATTTTCTTCAGTAGTTTTACTTACTTCTATGAAAGCTCCAAAGGTGTTTTGCAGGCATACATGAAGAACTTTTGGGTTCACAGCACAGTGCAGGGGCAGCTGATGGTACAACATGACACTGATAAGCTTAGCATATTATTACTGAATGTACAATGGGAAAGTCTTCCTAAATCCCTTAAGAGATAATCATCTGTAATAAACCAGATACATCAGAGGCAGGGAAGAAAGTCTCAGCTTTCTTGGATGAGCAGGAGCAGATGTGAGTCACCCTATTTTATGGTCTACCATTTCTTAAATACCAGCATTGCATCTGCTGAATCTGGGCACATTCCTTTGTTTTTGGCTGATATCTTTCCACTGATGTGCTTTTCTGAGATGCCACATGCAGAAATATCATTTTAAAAAGCACAATGTGCATTCAAGTATTCAATATAGAGTAAAAACATATTCCTGAGTTAACTGGTTTAGACAAAGTTCCCAGTACCCCCCACCAAGCTGCACAAAACAATCACTGCTTAAAGTTCAGCTTTCCTAAAAATATTATTTTATTAAAATTCCACTGTCAGTGCAATTCCTAACCATGATATCATAGAAACAACTAGGCTGGAAGATCATTGGGTTCAACTATCAACAGCACTGCCAATTCCACCACTAAACCATGTCCTGTAGCACCACATCCAATTCGTTTTTAAATGCCTCCAGGGATGGTGACTCAACCTCTCTCCAAGGCAGCCTCTTCCAATATTCAATAACACTTTCTGTGAAGAAATTTTTCCAATCTAAGCTTCCCCTGGTGCAACAGATTCTTCTCATCCTATTACTCGTTACTTGTGAGAAGAAACCAACCCCCCACCTTGATACAATCTCTTTTCAGAGAGCAATGAGGTCTCTCCTCATCCTCCTTTTCTTCAGTCTGAACATCCTCAAGCTCCCTCAGCCACTCCTCACAGGATCATAGATGATCAAAGGGCTGGAGCAACTGCCTTATAAAACAGGCTGAAGGAGTTGGGGTTGTTCAGCTTGGTGAAGAGAAGGCTCAAGGGGACCTCATAGTAGCTTATCAATACCTGAAGGAGACCTACAGAAAGGCAGGAGTAGGACTTTTTAATAGGATATGTGATGGAAGGACTAGAAATAAAGGATGTAAATTGGAAGAGGGGAAATTCAAGCTTGATGTAAGAAAGAAATTCTTTATGGTGAGGGTAGAGAAACCCTGGAACAGATCACCCAGAGAGGTTGTGGATGGTTCCTCAATCCCTGGAGGTGTTTAAGGCCAGGCTGGACAAGGCACTGAGCAGCCTGATGTATTGGGAGGTGTCCCTGCCTTTGGCAGGGGGGTTGGAACTTGATGATCTTCAAGGTCCCTTCCAACCCAAACTATTCAGTGATTCAATGACTTATGCTCTAGCCCCCTCTAGATGAGCTTCATTGCCCTTCCCTGGACGTGCTCCAGCAGCTCAATGTCTTTCTTCTAGGAATGGGGCCACACTGACATGAGAACCCCTCCATTCCTACTTTGCATTCCCATATTTCAAATCAAGGTAATTCTCATACAGTAGATCAAGGGAGAGTTACCTGAAGCAGCTTTATCTCTTCCCTTTTTAATCCAAATCTGAGAGAAAAATAATGAGGGATAGAAGTCTGGCTGTATCTTATCTAAAGGCTGACATGGTCATGTAGCACAGAGCCCTGAATCTTTGATGTGCCTTCAAACTCCTGGCTCTTCTGAAACCACCTGATAACATCTTCCCTGAAATTTGCACTCACTCCAGAAAGATTAACTGTAACTTCCACCTTTATTTGTCAAATTCACACCTCATCATAGATAGGATAATTGGGCCCCAGTTGCCTAACATTTGTGGAACAAACCTCTGATAACAACAGGCTGATTGACAGCTCCACTTGTAGAACACAAACACAACGTCTTTTGGATTGTAATGTTCTCTAACTCTCAACACAGAAGGTAAAAAAGCAAAATTAAACAACAATAAAGGACATACTAGAGGCAAATGCAATGTCAAAAATTTCCCTGGGGTTTCAGTAAAGCCTGATAGCATCATTCTAAAATAAAACTTGAAGATAGCACAAAGTTCTGATTTTACTAACACTCCCCCAGGCATGCCAGGGAGGCATTTCTCAGAACCTCAACAACTACTTTACAGACAGCTGGAAAGTTTACTTTTTTTTTTTTTTTCCCTTTATGGACTTGATTTATCTTCCTTTCTACCTCTGTTCCTGACCAAGTCCTCCTTGATCACACACCTTCTGCAAAGGAAGACAAACTCCTAACAGACAAAGCCAGCAATCTATTCAGTTTTGGCTCTTAGATGATCTGCTCTAGCCTGACTTTGGAGTTCTGACTGAGACAATGTGTCAGGAGAAGCAATCAAACCCATGGCTGTTTACAGCATTCTTTTTGGTAATTGCAGCCTTTTATCATTTTCCTAAAGACAAATGATTAACGAAGGGTAATTTGTGCTATAATTGGAAGGAAGAAAGGAATGAAACAGACGCTCTTTTCCTCCCAAAACAACACGAAGAATATCCATTGAGTATATTATATAAACTCAGAAAACGTAGGTAATTACATAACTTGACCTTGTGCTACTCAGGTTTGCACAGATGTAGAAGCCTCCCCTGAACATGTCTCTGCAGAATGAAGGCTTGAAATGCTGGAAAACATCTTCCATCTCAAGAAATACACAAGGATTGTTTTTGGCCCTGTACCAAGATGTGCTGAAGACTGTAGAACTTCTTCCCTCTAGGAGGGAGGCTCAGGGGGGACCTCACAGCAGCTTCTCAATACCTGAAGGGGGCTACAGAAAGGGTAGGATTTTTTAATAGGACATGGGATGGAAGGAATAGGAATAATGGATGTAAATTGTAAGAGGGGAGATTCAGGCTGGATATAAGAAAGAAATTCTTTATGGTGAGGGTGGTGGTTGCCTGGAGAGAGGTTGTGGATGCCCCCTCTCTGGAGATGTTTAAGGTCAGGCTGGACAAGACACTGAGCATCCTAGTGGGAGGTGTCCCTGCCTATGGCAGGGGGGTTGGAACTAGATGATCTTTAAGGTCCCTTCCAACCCAAACTATTCTATGATTCTATCTCTTACCCCTTCCTCTCTTCTTTTTTGAGCGAGGGGAGGAAGGGTGGGGGCATCTGTCATTCAGATTGGTTAATTCAGCCTAACTCACAACAGACAGTCCACCTTAATCCATCAAATCTGGCATGAACAAAACCAACTTCAAAAGGAGCCTGGGCCACTAGATGAATGTCTCTGGCTTCCCTGAGCATTGGATCCCCTCTTGTCCCTCACTTTGACCTTGTGCTGCTTCCAGCTCTGGGTATGTGACTATGGCACTCAATGGAGGTGATTTTAAGTCCATGTTACACCTTGTAGACATGCTTGTAGACTACAAGGGACTGCAGGGGTTGTTTGACAAAACCTGCTTGATATTTGGTGGCAAGGCAAGCTTGCAGAAAGCATCCTGCTATGATAAATACCTATAAGCCTTTGAAGGGCATGGAATACAAAGGGTAGTGTGAGGAAAGAAAGAAGATGTGGGAAAACAACAATTCCAGGTTGTGCAATTAGGAAGGGAGAGACACAAAGCAACACACAGGAGGAATGCTGAAATGCATTTCTGTTTGGCAGTGAATCCCCTGGAACAGCCTCAGCAAAGTGATGGTGGAATTTGTGTTGTTTAGTTGCTTATAATTAGACCAGATGTATCACTGGTGAATGTGACAAAGAACAAACCTGCAGCAAATGCCAAGGGAAGGACTGATGGCACAGGTGTTTGCCATTCCTTGTGTCTAGGGCATCTTTCACTTCATCCTTAAGTGCTTTCTAGTCTTCCTTTATAAGCCTCTTAATCCCCACCATCCTGGCAAAATTCCAATTTAGTAATTAGGTTCTGCCTTAAATTTCTTTTTGTGTGTGTGTGGCTTTGATTTGTTGCAGCATTATCACATCTCCTCTTAAGTGAAGTATAATATTGTGCTGCCATGTTCCACTCCAGAAGCAGTTGCTGGTACACAGAGAAGGGGAATGTGGTGGCTGTTTCCAAGTGCTCAGCAAACATGAAAATGTATGACAGCAAGTGGAGGAGGAAATCGTAGCCAATACAAATCTGCTGCAGAAACTAAGCAGAAAAATAGCTCCTCAAATTGGAACTACACCAGAACCCTGGATTTAACATATCTACAACTGTGAAAAACGACAGAAGATCTTTACAAACACCAGCACTCAGGAAATTGGCCGGTGCTTCCCACTTCAAGGGACCATCTACTGAGTCCTCCCTGTTACCCCCTCTCAAAAACCTCCTTCCTTGGGGTTTTATTTTGTAGATCTTCAAGCCTAGACTAACCCTATGACAAATCTGGTGACTAACCCTATGCCAAATCTGCTGAGACCACAGCACAGGGAGGCTGCAGAAGAAGGTCAACTCATTTCTTTTTTAGACAACCCTCTTATCCTGCTTTTTAGCCATAGATCAGTCTTGGAAATCTCTGAAAATGTAAAAACCCAGAGGCTGAACTTACAAAGCAACAACAAACACAACAGTAAGATGGTGAGTTCTTTCCCTCTTCACTTCTTTATGCTGCAAAAACTTCACAATTTAAGCTCCTGGTTGGTTTGATTTTTTCCATTTTGAAAAGTATACAAGATAACTTACTTTTAAAATGTTAATTCTGAAGAAAAATACCCAGCAGAAAAAGGATTATTATTTCTTCCCTCAGAAATAAGTTGTAAAAGCAAAAGCAATACTCCAGAAACTACACACTCAGATCTTAGGAGACATGGGAGGAGAACTAGAGATGACAGAATTTTCTGACACCCATTACAATCATTATTCCCTTTTTTTTTTTTTTCAAGAGGAGCATCAATATTGAAGAAATATGAAAGCAATCTTTTTAACTGCAAAAGCAAAAAAAGAAACAAATAAATAAATAAATGCACAAGTTAAATCCGTTCTCGTGTCTTGAGAGGTTATTTATTTTCCCTTTGGGGCTGATAAAAAGTTCCTGATGACAAGCTTTCTAATTTTAAAATCCCTCTCACTTCACTGTTGTGAAAAAGCTGATGTCAGGGAGTGAGTGGGTGGGTCTGTTTTAAGTGTGATTCACGCATTAGATTCTCTGATAAGAGCTCATGCATATTCAGAAGGTGCTAACCTCTGCTTGTGAGGTTCATGACCAATCTGACCAGGAAAGGGCCATTTGGAAGAAGCTAATTAAAGAAAAGAAAAAGAGGAAAAACTTTTCACCATCAGGCATGCAGAAGATGACAGCCCTATCTGCCACAAGGGAGTATGTCCCACCTGCAGAGTTTTCCCCCATCCTTAGCCCCGCTCCTTCCCACTATCTTGTGGAATACTTTATTATAATAAAGTAATAAAGTTTGAGGGTGGAGGAGGTTGCCCAGTGGGGTTGTCCCCTCCCTGGAGGTGTTTGGAGCCAGGATGGATGAGGCAACCTGGTCTAGTGGGGGGGTGTTCCTGCCCATGGTGGGGGGGGGTTGGAAGTGGGTGATCTTAAAGGTCCCTTCCAACCCAAACCATTCTATGATTCTGTAATGCAGAAGTAAAGACAAGTCTAACAAAATATCCCCCATAAATGTTTTTAAACATGCCAGAAGCTGGAGCACAAGGACTAGTTTCAAGCCAAGGCTGACTCAAAGCACAGTGTTTTGCCTCTATGAGATAACTTGAAATAACAGGCTGCTCTGCTAACATGCTATCTCTCCTGCATACATTTTTAAATGCTGTCTGCTCCTACTGCAGATCAGCAGAGCTCCTCCCGAAAGTAAATCCTTCTGTGAACAAGAAAAAGCTGTTCCTGAGATCTCCACTACAGCACGAGGAGCAGGAGCTTTTCAAGTATCTGAGATGAGATGCAGAGAGATGAAGACGTCACCTGCTTGGGTGGAACTCTGATGTCAGCAATGTCAGACCACTCTGCTCTTATCACAACTTGCCCTATTTCTCAAATGATCAGACTGGCTCACAGAACTACACATTTTTCCCTTTCTTCAAAGTCCTTTGCTAGAGAGAGGTGGCTTGTTTCTTCTTCCCCTGGCTGTGACACACTGACTGGTACAGAGGAGGATGCTACAGAACATTGAGAATGGCAAACCTGTGCCATCACCTTGCTGGAAACAAAGAGATTTAGAATCACAGAATAGTTTGGGTTGGAAGATTTAGCCATGACAGCTAGGCAAGAAGTCTCTGTATGGTGTCTGCTGGATGTGGACATGCCCTGAGATGCAATCTGGTGGTCTCTCTTCCCCTGTGTGACTAACAGAACCCACAATGAACAGTCTCATCACAGAACAAAGTCTCCTTTCCTCAGCCTAAGGAGCTGGAAAAGGTTCTGTTGACTGCACTGCATGTACTTTGGTTCTAAGAAGGTAGCAAGCACAGCTGAGCTGGGGGAGGTAGAAGGGAGGTGGGGTGTTAGGGAGGGAAGGTATATGATACAGACACACACAACACTGCAATTAAGGGTAATTTCAGAAGCAGTTACCTGTGTTTCAGTGTCTGACAACTTTTCACTTTGTGAATGCTGCAAATGCCTCAGCTCCACAGCCAGAGCTTGTTTTTATGTTGCTGGGATGGGAGGAGCAGAAAAAAATGAGTCTTTATCTGAATTAATTACCTCCTCTGATTTCAGCAACGTGCACTGAAAGGCTGCTTAACTCTTGCTCAGAAGGATTTAAGTGGTGAAGAACTGAAATGAGCCATGCCTAGTGTCTATACACACTGAACTACTGTGGAGGGAGAACTCTACTGTAGGAGAGCCTACTCCTACTTGCAGAGCACAGCCAAGGAGGAATGCAGACATGTGGAAAACACAATTTAGAGAAGGACTACATTGAAACCCTAATTTCATCTTCAAAACTCCTCTCCTTCCTTTCTCTACCCACAACAATTATTACACAAAGCACCTCAGCCATTTCCATCAACGGAGCTGTGCTGAACCTTGTGTTCTTGTCTTTCAAGACTAGAAAGAAGCCTCTGGGCTGGAATCTACAGTAGAGTCATCTGTGAACAATAGAATCTTTTACTTTATTATGGACAGCATTTGACCCACATGCCTATAGAGCCTGAAAATTTGTAACTTATCCAAGCTTAATGTTTCTAGTATAGTCTGAATACATTTTCTTCTTGCTTTCACTGTGTCAAATGAGGATTTTCTGAGAAGGCCAGAGTGTGGCCACAAGATGACAATACCTCCTTCTTGCCAGGTTGGCATGAAGATTTTGTTCACAGGTATATGTTATTTTCTTTATTTCTCTTTTGAGTGTGATAATGCTCTGCTGTTTTTTCCCAGAGCAGTGGGGAGCAGAACATAGCCAAACATTGTGTAGCTCACACCAATGACCCATCTGAGTAGAACTAGGACCACTTAAGACCTCCACCTCTGGGTTTAAGAGAAACAAAATTTTTTTCTAACTGAGCTAACATGTCAGTGACAGCAGAAGATAGCACAATCAGCACAGAAAACACCCTGATTTTTTGCTGAACTGCGTGGTAGCATCAATTAACTTTGAGGTATCATGTAGCCACCTCTGAGAAACAGCATTTTTGTGTCCCATGCAGGTATCAGACTGATGAAAAGACCTTTTACCATCACACTGACCTCAGCAGCCTTGATTAAGTGGCTCCCTCTAACTCACTTCATGGTGCCATCCCTTTGGGCCAGTGGGTTGCCCACACTCCTACAACATTCTGTCAATCCCATCCCATTCTCACCAGTAAATGAACAGTCATGGCAATGGACAGAGAAACACAGAGAAGCATGTAAAAGAGCACACATCCCAAGTGAAGTGCTGTGGGCAGACTTCAAAAAAAAAAAAAAAAGAAAACACAACAAAACCCCCCAGATTTCATAGACCAAGAACCCTGAGTAACAGGCTTTTTACTGGACTGATAGCATCTAAGTCACTCAATACTGACAAAGATACAGATAGTCATCTTAGAACAGAATCATTGAATAGTTTGGGTTGGAAGGGACCTTAAAGATCATCAAGTTCCAACCCCCCTGCCATAGGCAAGGACATCTCCACTATCTCCAGAGGGTTGACTTTGCTTTGCTGATTCCACTGGTCTAGACAAAGCATCCTCAGTAAAACCCCAGGGGGACCAAGGAGCAGGAAGGCAAAGGCAGCAGCCGGGTGTCTCTGATTCCACGGTGAGCTCTTGCTGCTCCCTGTTTAGAACTGAAACGACCATTTGTAAATCATTTTTAATTGTCATGTTAAAGAGCAGGGGGTGCAGCAATCAAAGAGCTGGTGGCATTGGAGGCCTGACACTGCCATCAGGCACGGATCAGCAGGCAGGATAATAGCAGGGAAAGCTGCAGCATTGCATAAGCTGGAACAGGCAGGCAAGTGGAGCGTGAGAGAGGAGGGTGAGTTTCTGCCCTCTCCCTGCTCCCTACTGGAAGCAACTCATGAGAACTCCATGGCCACACAACTGCTTACAGAATCATAGAGTAGTTCAAGTTAGAAGGGACCTTAAACATCATCACACTCCCACTACATCAGGCTGCTCAGTGCCTTGTCCAGCCTGGCCTTGAACACCTCCATGGATTGAGGGGGCATCCACAGCCTCTCCGGGCAATCTCTTCCAGTGTTCCACCACACTCACTGTAAAGAACTTCCTTCTCATATCTAGCCTGAATCCACCCTCACATCCATTATTCCAAGTCCTTCCATCACATATTCTATTAACAACTCCTACCCCTGCCTTTCTGTAGCCCCCTTCATGTACTGATAAGCTAGGTCCCCCCTGAGCATTCTCTTCCCCAAGCTGAACAACTCCAACTCCTTCAGCCTGTCTTCATAAGGCAGTTGCTCCAGCCCTTTGATCATCTTCGTGGCCTCCTCAGGACCTGCTCCAACAGCTCAATGTCCTTCTTATGCTGAGGGCTCCAGAACTGGAATCTCCTTTCCAAAAGGCACGGTTCTCCCGTAAAAGATAGATGCAAGGAGAAAGGCTCAGTCACTCTGGAAGCATCTTTTCAGCAAGTCCTACACTAAGTAGAGGAAGAATCTTTCACGTTGATCTAGAAGCCTGGGTCCAGCTGCATCCCATTAACTTGTCTGCCTCTGGGTATATATTTGGGTCCTGTATTTATGAAATAATAACTCATAGTAATGGGTGTTCATTGACTTTCACATAATTCTCACAGCTATTATTTGCCATTAAAGACTCCACAGCACTTCAATTCTAGATGTCTTCATCTGAGTTCCCAAAATCCCTCAAGTTCCTCATCTGATCACTAGATTACTGGGGAATACAGCAAAGAAAAAGCTGAAATAAAGGTTCAAAATAAAGGATCCACCCTGCCTTCACCACAGAGAAGCCTTCTAGCAGACTTCTTACTACAGTCAGAAGTCCTGGGTGCATCATCTCAGTAGGTACAATCATTATGCAAAGCAGCAGGTAGCAGGAGAAAGGCAGAGAAAAGGGTTCTGCTTCACTGAGGATTCTTATTACTGCTTAAATGCAGGAGATTACATTTGCTTTCATTATTGCTCCCCAGGAGGCCACGGGCCTTGCAGCTCTAGGATGTTTTGTAATGTGACATAAGGGACACCTGTTCATCTGCAGCACATGGATTCACTTGGCAAACACAGCCTGGTTCTATTGTGAGCAGCAGCAGAGCTATGCTTAGCACAGTCTGAGGGTGGAAGGCAGAAATGGCTAACTGCAGCCCTTCAGTCTCCAAGAAGCTGCTCTGATTTCAGTTACTGAGAGTTTTCCAGAGCTATCCTCAAAACTAAGAGTAAGAATTTGAGAATATTATCATAGAATCAATGAATAGTTT
>VZTY01035244.1:18399-33654 GCA_013400935.1 Turnix velox
CCCTGCCTATGGCAGGGGGGTTGGAACTCAATGATCTTTGAGGTCCCTTCCAACCCAGACTATTCTATGATTCTATGATTCTATTTTAGCCATGTTTTGGTTACATTATTACTATTATAGTGAATTTAATATAGCTAGATATCTAGTTTATATGACTACTAATACAAGATCTTTATGACTAGATACTACATATAATTATTACTAGAACCAGAAAAACCAGCATTCACTAATCTGATATTGTCAGTGCCTCAAACTATTTGTACATTCACCACATCTCACCCTATTAGTAGCTACAGACAACAATTTAGCATCTACCTACAGCAGGAGCTGTGAACCACCACCAAATCACTTTGGTTTCCTGACAATAAAAGTGTTATTTTGCTATCTGAAAAATATCTGATAAGGAACAGACAGTGGAAGAAGTCAACACAGTTCCTCCAGTCCATACTAAGAGAGCACATATCAGATTGTACACAATGGAAAAAAAGCTTGTGAGGGGAAAAATGAAAATATTGTTCTCTCAGATAATGTCTCAGAAAGCAGAGCTGGTCAAGTCTGATTTCATGCTGCCTTCCAAAAGCTTTGGGTCAGCATGCACTACTCCTATTTCAATTCTTCAAGGTCTGTCATGGAATTATAAGTTTTTTGAATTGAACAACTTAAAAAGGACAGCCTTTCAGTCTATAGTGTTTTCAAGGAAGAGAAGTTTCTATAACCCTGGAACCCCTTTCCGCTGCTACCTTCCTGGAGTATATGCAGACTGCTGAAATACAGAGAGACACAATAAAAGAAATAGTCTGCAGCAGGTTGGAATTCATCAACACAAACACACTCATACCATCCTCGGAGTTTAAAAGCCTCTGGGCTATCAGGGTTGATGACAACTGTACTGGAGGACAGGACAGACAGGCTTCTCCCACCAAAATCAGAGACTCGGGCTCCTTTGATAGCTATCACAGGTTGTCTGGAACCATCAAATTGTTCAGCCTGCATGTGTGAAAAAAAAAAACAACCCAGAAAACATTAGCAGCAACAGTAAAGGTCATAATGCACAGATCATGACAAGAGACCAAACCTGACCCAAACTATCCCACTGTATTCAGAAGGGAAGGTTTTAAACAGTATCATCAGGAGTTCACAAAAAAGGCAGCTAACAATTACAGCCCTGATCCCAGCACCCCATTGCCTGAGGAAACAAAAGAATCCTTAAGTCACACCACTGGTCTGGAAAAAAAAAATGAAAAGAGAAAAAAGAAAAAATCCATCCCCTCCACCAGGAGTTTTATATGAGCATTTTGGAAAAGGGAGATGGGCTATGAGAATGGAGGTTTTTAAAAACAGGAGAAATTGTTTGATAAGATTACACTCCTTGGAGATGAAACAAGTCAGCTTGACCGAGCCAATCATGCCTATTCTAACAACAGCTTAAAAGGCTGACGTGTAGGTACAAAAAAAACCCTCCACTTTTTCCTCTATTTTCCATTTTCTGTTATTAATGTCATAAAGCTGCTGTAATACTGCTGGATGAGTGATACTAGGAATTGATTACCAGTAGCCTTTTCTATAACAAATTGGTTCAACCTCAAAACTTTGTGCTATCGAACGACTCTGCTCTACTTCCTTTACACCAGCAGATGGTTAGTGGTGTTTTGCAACCTCCAGTATCAGAGCACTTGATCATTTTGCCACAAAGCATCACTGTCAGGCTGGCAGGATCACTCCCATTTTATAGATTGGAACATAAATCCCTAAGTATCTACAACATCGCTGGAAAACAGAGCAGGCTGTTAAAAGGATGAAGAAGCAGCTTACTGCAACTACTCAAACTTCCAGTTTCAGGCTTCTAATGCTATAAACTCCCAGTCTGAGGCACAGCCTCTCATTCTCCCCCTAGTTAAGCAGCAATTTATGCAGGGTAACGCACAGCCCATCCTGCAAATAAAATTCATCTCAAGCGAGACAGCTGTAGCCACCGGGCTTTTCCATAATCAAACCACAGCTTGGTTCCTTCCCTTAAACTAGGAGCCCCTTATCTTCAGTCTTTGGGCTTTGAGACATAATGTCTGCAGTTGTTCAGAACACATTAGTCTGATCATGTCAGCAGTTTGTCAGGGAAAGGTTAAGAACATCACACCTGAACGAAACCAGACAGTCTTTCACCTCCTCTCTGCCCCTCATCCCTAAACACCCAGGACTCTGTCTCATCTCAGATGACAACAGCACTTCTCATTCCCTCACCCTACACAAAGGAACCTTTGCTTCAGAAGAGGTAAGAGCACATACCTCATGTCCCCACAGTGTAGCTGTCACCAGTTTCCCTGATGTATCCATCAGATGCACGTTCCTCTTGGATACCTCCCTATTGTTGGCTTTCACTATGATTTTAGTGACTTCTTCATAGCTCTTACAGATCCCAATTACATCTGAAAAAAACCAGTTACAGTTCAGTTACACCAGGGTCACAGCCAGGGAATACAAGATCACAAGAGAAGAATTCAATCCTAGTCTCAGATTTTTTTTTTTTTTTACCTTGTATCCCAGCTCCCTATTCAAATCAAATCTGATATGGAAATTAAGTGTATTATGGTAGGAATGTTCCACTACAGAACTCTTCAGAGCTTTAATTTTGTTGACGAATTCATTAAGATATTCATGAATGCAAGCCTTCTTGCATTAGCAAGATCAAGGCATTGTACTATCTTTTCCCATCACACTCTGTCAAAGGACTTTAGCCCTGGATCCTGTAACTCATTTGTGCTGTTTTAAGCCCAAATCTCTCAGGCAAGTGGTTTCAGAGTGACTGGAATAGAACGAAGCTGGTGCCTTTGTTGTAAACTGCAACTTCAAAAAGTCTGCCTGTTTGGGTAGTTAAGAGTAACACAACTCCCTTTGCACTGGCTAAAAATACCCCATTTTTAATAATATGGATCTACCTTTAAAAAATTCCCAGCTGAATGTCTCTGAATCACAGGCATCTTGTGCCTCTGAAACCTGAGAACCCTCGCCCCCACCCAAGCCTCTGATTTTTTCCGGAGTAACTCTTGCCCAACAAATTACAGAAAAACAAACCTCCAATACTTCACAAAGCAAGCCAAAACAGTCATGCAACTTGGACTTGGATGCAATGAATTATGCCAGAATCACCACGGAGATAATTAGATAAAGAAAGCAAGACCAGGGAAGGTATGAAGCGCACACGTGCTGAGCAAGGACATTTTGCTTTCAGCCCTTTTTGGGTTTTTTTTTTTCCTATGGAAAACAGTGATCATAGTACAGTAAACAAGTATCATTTACTGTCTTTAGCTGGAAGGGGAAAAGTTTGAAGAAAAATCATTACATGGTGTTAGAAGAAGCGAGCAAAGACATCTTAGCAAGAAAACTGCCCGAGGTATTTTTAATGGCAACCATTACTGGATGAGTTCATTTAAGAGATCATAACACTGGAAGCAGTGTGAGCTTGCTGCCTCCCTCCCCAGCATTCAGGGCACAGAAGTAAAACTTGAAAGCTTTGAGAGCTTGCCATTTTGCTACTTAGACTGACCAACTATGGAGTCTTTGGGCGTGTTCTCCAAGTCAGAGATGGATACAAAGTCAAACTGAACAGATGGAAGGTGCCGGGCATCATCGCAGGGCACAACTGAAGTCTCATTAGTGAATGTAATCTCATAGTCATTCTTAACAGCTGAATATTGCTTGTTAGCAGTCTTCAAATTGCCTTTGGTAAAATAATACACCTAGAGGAGAGAAAGCAGCGAAACAGAGGGTATTATCAGAAGTCAGATAGAGAGAACAGATTGTGTTCACCTTTAAAAATCCTTGCCACGCTGAAAAGTTTCTCTTTTCTAGCTCATGTCAATCTGGGGAAGCAACAATGCTACTGTACCTTGTTCAATTCAATGAGTGGAAAGAACTTGTCTGCTTGATCATTGAATGCAGTAGCTCTAATCTCACCCTGCAGGGAAAAAAAAAAATAGGAGAGCTGGTCAAAAAAAAAACCCTGAAATTCAGCATGAAAAAAAGAAATATCACAAAAAAGAATCTTTGCAATGTTAAGTGGCATCAGTCCTACAGAGGCAGCTTGCTCTGCCAGGCTGGCTGCAGGCATGTGAGGAACAAACAACATTCTCCTCGTGTTTGTAGTTAAGAGCTAAAACATCTTATTCTACACCTGACCAGCAAATCTCATGTTCAAGCCTCATTAGAGCATCCAGAGCTTCAGGAGGAAATGTATAAGAAGTACACATAGCACAGACACCTCAGAAAATGGATATTAATTGCCACTACATGCAAAAAAATATTTCAAATAGATCATACAGCTCAAAAAAATTAACCCAGTGATTCCTCCTGCTCATCTGTGTCAAGTCTTTAAGAATTGAGAACAATTATTAAAACCACTGGAAATAAATTTTAAGGGTTCTTAAAAATTTTAACACAGGCTGTGCAGAGAAAACAAATAGCTGACGACAACACATTACAATATTAACCTCACATTTTATCCTAAACATAATCTAGCAGAATCTTGTTTCTTTTCATGACAGAAGGCTGTAATCTGATAAGAGGGTTGACAAAGAGCAAGCTTAGTTCGATTAACCAGATCCTGCTCCCCCAAACAACCCACAGATGAAATTTCCTGGTATGACAATAATTTGTATTCCCATTTCCTCATGAAAACATAAGCTTGTAACTGGGAGGCGATGTTCCACTTCACAGAATAACATGGATCTAAAACAAAGATGAGCCCTTGTTCTCAATCTACAGGAAACCACCACAAACCTCACTATCAGGCTGTCAGTTCCCATAAACAACCAGATTTTGAAGCAGCAAAAAAAAAATTCAGTCACAAGCTATAGGCTTTGATGAAAAATAATCAGCAGTGCCATACGTTTAAAGACTTCATTCTGGCTGAAAAGTGGGTCGTTGATGCTCAACTTAATGAATGCAGGAATACAAGCTTCAGTTGTAACAAAAAAAAATCCTATAATGTGCTTTATTTCCTCTATTCTGCCTTTATGAAGGATTCATCAGCATCTGGCATACATTAGCTTTTCCTCAATGTATGACACTTACACTCTCATCAACGAGCTCGATAGAAAAAAGCTTTCCTTCCCCTCGGGAGTTGCTCCACGTTCGGATCTGCCCTTTCTGGGTAACACGGGCACAAATGGTCCACCTGAAATTGGGCAAGAGATTGGTGTGTTTTGCATCTTTTCCTCAATTTTTGAAGAGGAGATTGGATTGACAAACCTTGGGAAACAGCAATGTTGCTAGTTAAAAGCCAGAATCTTCCCACTACACCTCAAGCAGCTCTACCTGCTTTTCTGTTTTAATGGCCTACCCCATTAAAGGCAGAAAGTTGTGGAGAAAGCAACAAAGGCAGCCATAAAGCATCTAGCATGATAATAGCAGAGAACAATCCTTGTGCACAGAAGGAAGGCCTCAAATATCGTACTCCAAGGGTACATTTCTCATCCAGCAGTTTGCCTGCTCTGAAAAGCCACGTTAGAACTCAAGAGCTCAATTATAGGATTCGCATTTAACTTGGGTAATCAAATCAGTTTGCATAACTTCAAAATGTCATTCACGAAATAATTACATCCTCCTGCTTTTCAACAGAACAGTAGCCCAAGTGAATAGCTTACTGAGCTATTTTGTCATTAAGTTACCAGAAAGAAGGTTGCTTTAAGAGAAAAAGAAAAAAAAAAAAAAGGAGTCAATTGGTTTTCAAGTGAAATATTAAAAACCTTTCAAGCTCAGCAGGGTAACTTCACCAAGACAATGCAGAGGCAAACCTCAGGTTGCCAGTGTTGATGAAACTAGGAAGGAAAAAAAAAAACAAAACCCACATCCAACAAAAAAAAAATAATCACAAAAAATTCACCAAACATACAAACAAGAAACAAAAAAACAAATCAAAAGCTGTACACCTGGTTTTAAGGAGGAAGGTTTTTGCTGTTGTTGTTGGTTTTGCTTGAAGTTAACCAGTAAATTTGAAAGTGCTCAGAGAATGATTTACAGGGGCTGGTACACAAGAAAACAAAGAGAAGTGACATTGAGAAATACCCAGTAACCCAAAAATAAACTCACTTTGATTGGTAAGGGTTGAGGCTGGCGATGGGCACGACTTTGGCCTGTGATCCCCCTGGAGTATTTGTTACACCAAGAGCACTGGATTTTCCAAACTGGTTTGAGGGAGCGTGGTACTTGGGAGCAGCAGGACCTTTCAAAAAAGCACAACAAAGCATATGGACTCACAGCCTTGCAGACAAGAAAAAAAAACCTCAGGTTAACAATCAGCTCGTGGCACAAGGTCAGATAGAATTTATTCCAACACACTACAGGGAGCTGAAGAGGAGGCAAGGTTACACTTAAGGCACTTCAAGCTGCATTCTGTGGGCTGTGTGGGCATCACAGAGCAGCCAAAGTTTGTAGAGTCACTTCTGCTCTCGGTCACAATTACCTTCTAGGCTGTAAAATGCTGCAAGAAGAGACACTCTGAGACCTTTAGAGCACTTATACTGCAAGTGGAAATGTGCCCAGAGTCACTTCAGCAGAGTCTAAGTGGGGAAACAACTAGTTATTAGTAAATTCTCTACAATGCAACAAATCAAACTTTGCATTTACACCATCTGCTTGAACAATGAAGGAACAGTACCCCACAGACAAACTATGCTGCAAACAATGCTGCTAGGTCTACACTAAACCTTGTTAATGTATAAATTAAAGAATTGGAAAGGACCTTCAAAGGCCACCTAGTGCCACCCCCTGCAGTGACAGGGACATCCTGCACTAGATGAGGTTGCTCAGAGCTTCAACAAGCCTGGCCTTGGATGTCTCTCCAGGGATGGGGCATCCACCACCTCTCTGGGCAACCCATTCCAGTGTGCCACCACCCTCATGGGGACAAACTTTGTCCTGAAGTTCTTCCTTTGTGCCCACCTCCTTCACAGATGATATTAATACCCTCATATGGCTTTGGTAACATCTCAATATCCCCACCACTCCAATTCCACAGATGTGAATCCCTTGTTCCAGTGTCTCATCACCCTCATGGTGAAGAGCTTCTTCCTCATGTTTCACCAAACCCTCCCCTGCTTTAGCTTAAAACCATTGCCCCTCATCCTGTCACTCCATACTCTGACAAATAGTTCCTCCCCACTGGGAGACTCATCATCTGCTTTAGGCAGAGGAAGGAAGAGCTTGTTTTCTGCTGTAGCAAGCAGGTGTCAAAATTTTACTACTTTAAAATACTTCTTAAAGAGTTAAAAAAGAAAATCTAGACAGGTTAAAGCAGTCCCAAGAGCCAGGCCACTGACAACTCTTTTGCTTCTAAAAAGAAGAGTCTACAGGTTGACATTTAAATTGACTGCCTTCCTTCAGCATCTCACTGTTTAAAGTCTTGATCAAAAAATTCTAGCTATAAATGTACTATCAAATTATTTCAGTCCTCTAACAGCTAAATGCTTGGCCTCAGCATCTCAGCACAAATCACATGTTGGTCAGCTCAGGGTTTCCACAAAACACCAGTTGAGGGATGAGTAATTGCAGGCAGCATGTTCTGTTCACAATAGTTTGACAAAGTTATTTCTTTTTTTATTTTTTTTTTCCTTCCCCTTGGGGAAGAGGGATTATTTTTTTCCTTTTTAATTATTAAATCCAAGTGCACAGTAGCCTCTTGGGAAAATTCACCTTTTTAAGCTCTGGATTAGTCTTTAATGTAGTGTTTCTTGTGCAGCAGCATTATGGAAAAGATCCTTTTTATAATTCTAAGCTGTAGGTTTGTGTTAATTTTTTTTTTTACTGCACAAATGAAAAGCAGAATTCCCAGCCAGGATTACTCTTACCTGCTACTGATGTATTGCCATTTTGTTGCTGTGGTTTGCTGGGTGCTGGATTTGCTGCTGGAGCTGAAGAACGTTGCTGCCCTTGCCCTGGTAATCAAATGGAAAGAGATGTTGAGTACAGTAGGGAGCAGAGTAATTAAAACTACCCTTAAGGCTTTTATCAGAAATAGGGCCTACATGAAAAAAAAAAGAAAAAATCATTTAAAACATGGAGAACACACGCTAAAAATCAGGTGTAATAAGAAGCAGCAGTAGCAAGTTATCTGTTGAACAATGACTATGGGGGAATTTCAGTCAGATCTCTTTCCTCAAGCAACTGCTTTCTACTTGGAAAGAATTCAACATTGATAGTTATTTAAAAGGACAGCACTGAAGGAATCTTGACAACTTCTCCATTTCTACAGGCTTCTATTGCTCTGACAGGTAGTTTCTGCTACTACCAAACACTTAAGATAAAAACTACAGGAGAATTCTCTCTAAAAAAAATAATAATAATAAAAAAAAGGTCTAAAACCCCAGGGGGTAAAGTCAAACCTGAAGTTAATACAAGACAAAGGTAACACCTGCTGTATTTTATTTCCAAAATATGAAGATATTTAACATGGGGGTGATGGAATCATCATTTCATTCACTAGAGATCCTCTTGGGATGTAGCAGTACAGTGCATAGGGAGAAAAGTGATGCCACAGTAAGTATATATTGCACATTATTTTAGATTCCAGGACTTTTACTGGCCTTCCAGTGATGATAAATGACAAGAGAAGGAGCCCAGTGACACATCTAGAGAAACAGCACATTAGAAGACTAACCTACAGTTCAAAAAACTCAATTCCTCTACAGAATAATCACCCTATCATATATTTTGCCTCCAGATGAGGAAATATCCAACCTTTTCTTCTTCCTGGATGCAACTAGCTCTTAGGTCATTGATCTGCCTTTAAGCACAAGGCCTGAGGAGGCAAAGCCCTCCTGATTTGGGGTTTGAGGAGAAAGACAGTCAGAGGAAGTGGGGAAGAAAGATAAAAAAAGCCTCTAAGCATCACGAGGAAGAAAACAAAGAGAATCCCAGAAGAGAATAGCAAGGAAAGGATGGCAGAGAAGTCAGGTAAAGGAGCAGAAGTAGCACAAGGAGACCCTGCTGTAGCATGGCTTGATGTTCCATAGTCTACAGAGGGAATTGTCTAATTATTTCTAATCCAAACGAAGGTCCTTGCACAAAACCCAATCTGCTCCCTCTTAACTTGCCGCAGTAGAGTCACATCGGTGAACTGGTGACAGCAGTCTCCCTGGCAACAGGGTGACGTCAAACAGAAATGTGTATTTACTGCAGAAACCACTAGATGGAGAAGCCAGATTTCACCCTCAGCTACCTCTGGTACTGGGAGAGGGTCAGTGCTCAATGTCCCAAAATGCCTTTTGCCCAAGAGGAGCAGAAGGAAAAGAAGCTTAAAAGAAAACACAGTAAGAGAAAGAAGTAAGTCTGGGCATGGAGAGAATATACAAAATCCATACACATGAAACAGCAAGACTTCCATGCTAGTTTCACTCCAACAGTTTTTTCTCCCCCCATAGGATTTTTTAAATTACAACACACTCCACACACCAAAAAAAAAACAAATAAAAGACCACCACATCCATTAGAACACTGTGTATTATAAAATAGGAAATCATGTTTTAACAGTTGCCTGGTGTTTCTCCACAGAGTGAGAATATATTAACACATCCATGCATGTGCTCAAAACAGAAGTGGCAGAAATATCTCTCCAATTTTCTTCCCTGTACAGCCCAGGGAGTCCTAAACTACGATTTTTGGTGGCGGGTGGCTTATGGATCACTTGGGGTGCTCAAAAAATTTATTCCTCTGCCTGGTTCTCACAGTTAGATTTTATTAGAAGGAGGTGAAAAAACACTACAAACACCTGATTGCATTTTTGCTATGTAAATGCTGGGTTAGACAAACCCAAAACCTTTGGCTAGAGCAAACCTGCTCTAAAGAAATAGCCAATTAACAGTAGTCCTGTGCTTCCAAGAATCTGTCATCAAAAAGTCCTGCAACACTGCCATGGTGACAGAAGACCTGCCCCAGAACTGAGAGGCAGCACAGGAAGAAGAGAGAAAATACACTTTGAAGGAACAGACAGCAAAAGGCAGTGGTGGGGAGAGAAGGAGGACTTTGTGTGAACATCTAAGGAATATATGAATTCAATGCTAAAAGAATAAAGAGAGAACATAAGCAGCGAGTAATTGTCATGGCAAGAAGAAAGTCTAGCATCAGAGTAATCAGAGTGAGATCAATGACAGTAATAACATTATCAGCCAGTTTTCAACATGAACTAAACTGCTCCATCTTAATTTTCCATACCATTATGAAATGCTGCCTGAAGAGTTCTTTATGATGTGTGTTAAGAAGATTGTGTCTCCAGCTTCCTTGTTCAGCAGATTAGGCTGGAGCATTAGGTGCTTAAAGTGACCAAAAGTCAGCCTCTCATTCCCTAGGTCCTACTGTGAGATTACAGTCTAGGAAATAATATTTCTTAATCCTTAGATCTAGCTGCTGGAGATTTGTATCTCAAGTAAGATCAAAAGTAGGGCCAATGGTTGTTTTCAAAATATTTGAACTTCCTTCCCCCCCCGTTGAAAACCACAAAGTGCTCTTTGATACTTGTGCTGCCTTAGCTGAGTGCTCCTCAAAAACACAAGCTCTCAAAATATACAGGAACTCAAAGAATTTGCAGCTTGAAGCACACCTCTGCCACTTCACCAAGGCCTTCATGATGAATCAGGCAGCCCTGCAGAGCAGAAAGGCTGGCTAAGCTTACCTAATCTAAACTATTAGTCTTCTGTAATTGAAAACTTATTTAATATCAAATAAAAGAGCGTGAAATCTAGAGAACAGCATCAGTGTAAAAATGAAATACCCAGCAGATCAAATTTGACATCTCCTAAATACTCAATGCAAGGCCACACTTGCTGTGATCAAAGACCTGTAGCATCTCCAAAGGCATTAAGATTTGAAGACTTCACCAGTGAGTACTTTTATAATCCCAAAAGAGCACAACTTGGATCAAACTCACAGCAATTTTACCCAAATTTACACTCTTAAAAGTATATTTTCAGCTCAGTTCTGCAAGATACCACATTTCCCAGTCGTTTCCAAGCAACAATATGACAACTGAAAAACATTATAGTTCACAAGCACCCGTGTCACACGAGCAAGGGAAATGAAAGACACCAAACAGTCTGCTCAATAGCTATTCTGAACATCTCGGTCTCTACAGCAACAGTGGGATCAAACCATAAAATCTGAGATGTCAACACATTTTTAAAACAGCAATTAGCTAAGTAACTATCAAAGGAACAAAAGATTCTCTAGGCTCATTTAACAAACGCCCCTCCAATTCCCTAGGAAAGAAGGAAAGTTAATGAAGAAAGATGTCTTTGCAAGAAAAGTCTCATTTCTACTCAGATTAGTAGATTTGAAAGCAGAATGGCAGCACATCTTGTCCAAAATACCCTACACAATTGTAGCTACTAATGTGTGGTCCTTTAGTAATAAAAAAATATATGAATTCCCTTCCACCAGGAAGAAGAACATTTCAAGAAGAGCTACTTGCTATTAAATTTCAGCCATTATCTATATATATGTCAATGACAGAACTGTTCAAATATTTTCTTTAAGTGCTTATTATCCTATCTTTTTGAAAGATCAGAACTGGGAGAACAGAACATAGCTTGGGGGGGGAAGAAAATATATTAATTCAAAAAAATACAGGACTGAGAAATGTAAGCTCAGCATGTGGAAATTAAGAACAATTAATTATGCAACACAATAAAACCCCCAGAGATTCATGGCAGGTCAAATTAAAGTACACCCAGTGTGTTATTTTTTCTCTGATGGAAGGGTAGGAAGGGTTGTTTTGGGAAGTCTGGATGCTGGCCATGATTTCATCCTGGTCTCCATCTATGTGCTTGGAGCAATCTAAAGTTTTAGTGCTTCCTGAGCTTTAACGTTGAGGCAGAGGATGTATTGTTATGTTTAACAGCCTCTAATGGATTTTCACATCTAATTGCTTTTTGAACCTGAGCCAATTTTTGGCACCTACTTCAACAAGGTTCCATAATTTAACTCTCTGCACTGTTTAGAGAAGGAAATGGAGGGGAGGAGAAATGTAAAGCCTTTGTTTTACAACCACTACCTGACAGTATGAGAACTAAAGAGCATTAAATGAATGTAGAAGAGAAAGAAAGAGAGAGAGATTCATCATTCTTTATTCACCCCCTCCACGCCATCTTATAGTTCCATAGATCATTATTACATCTTCCTCCTGCTGTTTTCTTTTCAGACAAAAGAAATACTAATCTGTTTGGTTGCTCATTATGAAGAGACATAGAATAGCTTCCGGGTACTTACTGGAACTCTAGGTAGAGACCACTAATGCACAATAAAAAATCTGTTGATGTTATCATAAGGAATAGATACTTCTCAACACCATGGAGAGACTAAAGCTTCAGTCATGGTATGGGATTTATTAAAATAGGGGTAAAAGCCATATTGTGATACACAAATAGAAGCTGGTCCAGGTATAAGAAAGCTGAGTATGTCCAACTGCTTCTTTTTAATTTAAAGAAAGAGGCAGCTGAAAGGCCTTAAGAACAGACAGTCTGTTCAGGAAAGTATTTGCTTACAGAGAAAACTCACCTTCATTATAGGGCACTGGATTGCCAATATTCCCACCAACCTTATCAGCAGTTTTCAGAACATTTAAGTCCATCAGTATAACCACTCTCCTGTAAACACAGAACAGACAGCAATAAAGCTTTTCACCCCTACAGCAGGTCTGTCAGACTCTGAAGATCCTCTGCTGCCAACTATTAGGGGCAAATTTTTAGGATAAGGGATCTGGAAGACAAAAGCTCTCTACTGTTAACCCTCTCATAAGGTTCTAGCAGGCTTCAGGTTCTCCAGGGCTGAAGGGGAACACAAAAGTGGCTCAAAACAACACAGTGTTTTGATATGAGAATATTTTCCCTACCTCAAAAGAGGTTATACTCCTCAAAAATAACAAATACAAAGACTATAAACCTTGGTTCACTTTTTCCCAGACACATAATTTTTCCGTAACTACTTCAGACCCCTACAACTTCTGCAGTACCTCCCGTCCCTCAAACTTTCCTAAGAAGCAGAGTCCACAATACTCAAGTAACAAGAAATCTTCAGTTTCTTTTCCACAGCAGATAACTTGAAGCAAATTTTAATAAAGTTTTGTACAATTTGGAGTAATCAATTGAAAACATACTACTAAATCACTGTACTAGACAAATCTAGTCACATTCTGTATTTTTTATTACTTCTGCTAGTGCTTGTGCTGCATGTTTTTTCCTCCTGCACCCTCAAGATTGAGGGTTTCCAAAAAATCCTGATCAAAACCATTTGGCTTCTGCTCAGTCAGAGAAGATAGAGAATCCACTAGTGTAGCTGCCCTTCTGTATAGTTTTAAGATACTTAGATACCTTCCATCTTTCAGGCTGTTGACAATGTATCTGTTAACCTGGCAAACACAGAGGGCCGATAAGGTCTCATTCTCCACCAGAGAGTTCAGCTGTGTTGCCAACATGAATGCTGCAGAAATAGAAGAAAAAAAAAATTGAAATAATTAATACACACAATGCTTAAAAAGGACTGCCATGGCTAGCCACAACTTTTCCAGACAGTCCACTGTTGCAATAGAGAGAAGATAGTTTATCCACAAGTCACCAAAACTGAGTATGAACTACAGCCGCGCTCCTCCCCAAACTTCAGGATGTAGCCACAGGTAGAATCAACAAGTATCAAAGAAGCCACAGATAAACTAAGCTACTTTAAAAAGGCCATTAAAAAAATATATATACATTTTTCTGTGTTCATTCTACCCTATAGCAAGTGAACTGCTTAAACTCAGAAAAACTGTGCCAGAAAAGAAAGATTTTGTCCAAATGTTAAAATGAAGTTGCACACTTCAGAGTCTGATCCCTGAATGCTCCACATCCTCCTTCAAAATATTAACTTCATTGTTCTGCACCTAAACACCAAGCCACAAACTTTAGCACCTTCAGCATTTGCACCTTTATAAAAACCTCATTACAGCTTCTCATACTTACAGGAGAGTGTGTTGACCCCATCGCTCATCAGCACTCGGTAACGTGATGGCCCATTTCCTGTGGCTATAGCTCGTGTATTCTAGGGAGAAACGACAGCTTATTAGTTCTTACTTGTTGAAAAACTCTTCAAAAAACATTCAGGGAGGTCATACAACGGTTTGAGTTGGAAGGGACCTTAAAGGTCATGTAGTTCCAACCCACCTGCCATGGGCAGGGACACCTCCCATTAGACCAGGTTGCTCAATGCCTCAACAAACCTGGCCTTAAACACCTCCAGAGAGAAAGGAGGCATCCGCAGCCTCTCTGGGCAACCTGTTCCAGTGTCTCACCAACCCCCCCAGGAAAGAACTTCTTTCTTATCTCCCGCTTGAAGAGAGAATTTAGGGCGTTGGTAAATGCCTGAACTATTCAAGAAAAGATTTTTCTTAACAGAGGTCTAAGTCACGTAAAATAAAACGCAGAGTAAAGCAGCGTTGCTCAGCTCCTCCTGAGCAAGCCTGGCTGCACTCTGAAGCTTTCAGAGAAAAACCAGATCCTCTAACGGCGACAGATAACGGACAGTACTCACGATGACCTGCAGCACTGGCTTGGCCACGTTCTCCCCTTGCATTATCGCCTGCAGAAAAGAAAAAGCGACTCTCAGATGGGTCCAACCACCTCCAGGCCCCAGCTGAGACCACAAAGACACGGGAACGGCCGCCGCAGCAGGGGCCCTCCCCGCCTCCCGGGACCAGGCCCAGCTCCGGGCCTGCCCGCTCCCCTCAGGACCGGGGGGTGCCACCCGCCTTCTCCCCAAGTCTAGCCCCAACCCCGAACTCATCCCTCGCTCGGTGCCGACCCCATCCCCGTGGAGCCCGAGCCTCTCACCGCGATGGCGCCTTCGCTCAGCTTTACGCTCATGCTGCCGCTTCTCCAGCCGCTTCTCCCGCCGCTGCCGCCAAATCCTCCCGCCGCGCTCCGCCGTGCTCCTTTTTCCGGTGCGCCCTTACGTCACGCGGCGGAGCGGCGCTCCCTATTGGCTGGCGCGCCGCCCGTACGGCGGAAGTGCCGAAGGGCGCCGCCATCATGGCGNTGCCGGTGGAGGAGTGGAAGGCGTGCGCGTCCCGGCGCTGGGCCGCGCTGGAACCGGCGCTGCGGGAGAGGTTTGCAGCGGCGTCGCTCCGTGAAACGCTGAGTCTGGGTTGCGGCCTCCTCCGGTAAGCGGTGGAGAGGTGTTGGGTGCGGGGCGGGGTGTGGCGGCGACCTGACCGAGTTATCCTGCAGGCCCGAGGCGGAG
>VZTY01035246.1:0-12079 GCA_013400935.1 Turnix velox
CTATGATTCTATGAATGAAGAGTAGAATTTGGAGGGAAAATCTGGTGAAGCTTGTTTAATCCATGGCACTTGGGGCTGGCCTTTGATGTTAATGGTTATTCTCCTTGGTGCTGCTTCAAATGGAGTGAAGTGTTAAACTCAGATATAGATATGAAACAGGATCTGCTTCCTTGAGGAGGGCTTTTCTGGACAATGAAAATGCCTTTCACGAGTCTATCAGCTTTTCACCATCTTGCCTTCCCTTTTCTTATCACTGCTGGCTTTTGCCTGTGAATTCCCAACAACAGGGAGAAGATTTGGGAGCTCTGATTTCCCCAGCCATATCTATTTCCAGTGTTTTTGGACATGCCAGTCAGGAAGGCACTGTAGCATAGCACAATCTGAAATATTTAGAGTGTCCTGCTGTAGGTCTTGCTTTTATAAACAAAAAGGCAGTCCAGAAGTTTTGCAAGGATTGATAGGATCAGGATGTATTTGTTACCAGGGAGGGCTGGCTGGGTGCTTGTAATTTATCCTCCATGTCAAGTGGGAAGTTGATTCTGCTGTTTGCTGTGAGGGGAAGGAAAGAGCCTAAAAATGAAAGTGTTTTTTTTCTTTTTTTTTTTTTTTAAATTGAAGATATATTTTCACAGCAAAATGGTACGTGTTGCAAAAGTGATTTGGGATGTTCTAATGGCATGCTGCCTTGATTATAGTCTTAATTAAAAGAACATATTATTCAACTTTCACATGTGCAAGCACACGTGGGGTGTCAAGTGAAATGTTCCATTTTCCTTGACCTGAATTGAGGATATTTTTGGTTTAACTTTTTCCCCTCCTCTGGACTTTGCTCAGTATTTTCAGGGTTGTTACAAAACCATGAACTGTTTCTGAGATGTTTCTCACCTTCTCTGCAGTGGACCCAGCTTCAGGAGAGCAGCCCATGTCTGGCTGCTCATGGGAAGCTCACCAGGGTTTGTAGCTGCCACCCCTTCAGATGCCTGCACTGAGTCATAGAATGGTTTGGGTTGGAAGGGACCTTAAGGATCATCTAGTTCCAACCAGAAGTCTCTCTTTTTAGCTCTAGAAGTGGAATTAGGAGTAGTTTTTGTTTTGTGGTTGAATCAAGAAATGCTGATTGTGAACTTGGCTTCCTCAGGGATGAGTCACTCTCTCTCCAGAGCCTCAGAGTCCTGGTGTTGTAGGACCCCTTTAGGTGCCTGAGCCAGCTGAAGAAAGCAAGAGTATGAGTGTGAGAAGGGTGGAGGTACCTGAATGAGCTTGCTTGAGATGGCATTGCTGTGCAGATCATAAGATCATGACCAGCTAGGTTGGAAGAGACCTTTTATTGAGTCCAACCATCAGCCCAACTCTGACAAGCTTTGTACTTGGACAGGGAGTTGGACCCTTTAGGTTAGGAGGCTGATGTTCATAAGATCATGATCATCTAGGTTGGAAGGGACCTTTCAGATCATCAGGTCTAACTATCAGCCCAACTCTGACAAGCCTTGTACCTGGAGAAGGACTAGAACCGTTGACCCTCTTAAAGTCTGATGTTCGTAAGATCATAATCATCTAGGTTAGAAGGGACCTTTCATCAGGTCCAACCATCAGCCCAACTCTGACAAGCCTTGTACCTGGAGAAGGACTAGAACCGTTGACCCTCTTAAAGTCTGATGTTCGTAAGATCATAATCATCTAGGTTAGAAGGGACCTTTCATCAGGTCCAACCATCAGCCCAACTCTGACAAGCCTTGTACCTGGAGAAGGACTAGAACCGTTGACCCTCTTAAAGTCTGATGTTCGTAAGATCATAATCATCTAGGTTAGAAGGGACCTTTCATCAGGTCCAACCATCAGCTCAACTCCTGCCAAGCCTTGTACTTGGGCAGGGACTCAACCCTTGACCCTGAGATTAGGAGTCTGATGCTCTCCCAACTTAGCTGCACAGCCAGGTGTGGGAGAGCTCCATCCCAGGCCAACTCTGCTTTGGGATTTGATGTTGGGATGAGATCCCAAGTGCTTGTGGGGACAGGGAGCAGCTTGTCCTCTTCATGCAGCTGAAACCCCACTCTGCTCTCTTGGCGTCCCATCACCACGCCCTGGGTGTTTTATTCATTTGAGACCCTTGGGGGGGTGGAAGAGAAGTTTCTGGGGTGGAGACCCCTTGGTGTTGAGCACTGCCAGTTCCACACCCACTCTTCAGCTGCTCTGCTTGCGCTCATCCTTCTGGGGAGCAGAGTCCATGACTCCACACCAGCTCCTCCATCCCTGACTCTTGGAGCCCTGCAGCTGGATGAGAATTACAAGGAAAAACAAGCTCAGTTTTTAGCCCAGTTGGATGTGAAAGCGGCCGCCTGTTCCACGGAGAGAGCGGGTGATGCCAGAACGTGGAGGTCAATGTTGTTGAGTGGTTTTTGGGTTTTTTTTTTTGGTTTATTTTGCTTTTTGGCAAAAAAAAAACCCCATCGTGTAGAAGCTGCTGCCTCTGGGGCTTCGAGATGAGCTCCGTGCACGCCTGGAGATGATGGTGCTTGGGGAGGGGGTTGAGCCAGGGATTATTGGAGAAAGGTTCTGCAAGGCTGCCAGCAGTTTCCCCCCACCCCCACCCAGCTCAGTGGCCACCCTTCTTCGGGATGAAGTCATTGGAAGCAGCAAAACCATTTATCCAGGAAGACAACCTGCTTCCAGAAGGCCTGAAGGCAATAGAGAGCTCCTGGTGAGAGCTTCCCAGGGGGCTGCAGAAAGGCTGGGGGAGGACTTTTGAATAGGGTAAAGGATGGCAGGACTAGGAGGAATGGATGGAAATTGGAAAAGGGGAGATTTAGGCTGGAGAGAAGAAAGAAGCTCTTCACAGGGTGGGGAGAGACTGGAAGAGGTTGCCCAGAGAGGCTGTGGATGCCCCCTCAATCCCTGGAGGTGTTTAAGGCCAGGCTGGATGAGGCATTGAGCAACCTGGTGTGGTGGGAGGTGTCCCTGCCCATGGCAGGGGGTTGAACTAGGTGATCTTGAAGGTCTCTTCCAATCCAAACCATTCTATGATTCTATGAAATGGAAACAAGAAGCCTAAGAAGGTCAGGTATGTTGAGGGCTACTTGTTCTGCCATCTTCAGGACGTCAGGACTAGGAGTGATGGGTGAAAATTGGAAGAGGGAAGATTTAGGCTGGAGAGAAGAAAGAAGTTCTTCACTGAGAGGGTGGTGAGACACTGGAAGAGGTTTCCCAGAGAGGCTGTGGATGCCCCCTCAATCCCTGGAGGTGTTTAAGGCCAGGCTGGATGAGGCATTGAGCAACCTGGTGTGGTGGGAGGTGTCCCTGCCCATGGCAGGGGGTTGAACTAGATGATCTTGAAGGTCCCTTCCAACCCAAACCATTCTATGATGTCTCTGTGGCCATGTCATAAGTGGATACTTAAATTCTCAGCTATCTGGCACTGTAGATGTGGGTGATGCTGCTTCATTCCTCCTCTGATCATCTCCAGGTTGCTTGTTTCTTTCTTTTTTTTTCCTCATCAAAAGGCTTTCAGCTTTTCTTTCTTGGAGGATGAGATTCTTGGTAGTGTCAGCAACACATGAGCCATCCCTACTGCAACAGAGCCCTGTCCAAGGGGATGTAGGCAACATGTCAACACTTCTGGAAAATCTCCTGGTGCTTCCAGTTTGCACTGGAATTCTTTAAAAACAAAGAGTAGAGAAAGTTTTGTCTGTGAAACTATGGAAAACACCACAGATAATATCTTCGTGGGGCTGTTTCCAACCTCTCACATTAAAGGATGATCTCAAAGTATCAAGTTTTGGGGCTGAGTCTGGACTTTTCCAGACCTGTGGGACTTGGAGATGCAGAAGGAGATGGGTTTGAAATCATCCTTTTGGCTTGTGTTGCACAAAGACCCAGCACGGTGAGAGTGACCAAACCTTCAGCAGCAGGAGGGAGATGATGGAGGTGAGACACCAACACAACAAGTTGGAGCTGATCCCTTTTCTCCTGTCCAGGGTGACAGTTGGAACCCCATCATCATGGTCTGCTAAGATGGTTTTGATGAGGATTGCCTTTTCCTCTGAAGAAATGTGCAGCTTTTCATTGTCACTCCCAACAACTGGATCCATTCAGAGGAGCAACAATACATGGAAAATGGAATATTTTGCTTATTAAAGTAACTTGGAATTCCAGCCCTGAGGTTGGCAACCAAAGCTCAGAGAGGCTAAGGAGCTGGAGAGCAGGATGCTCCCCCCTTCCAAAAGAAACCTCAGCAGATGCCAGCACATTTATTTATAATGTTCAAATAAGTTGAGTACATTAAAAGGTATTATTGAGGGAGCAGGGCTTAAAATATATCATTTTTATGTTATTAGGCTGCTCGAAGTGAGGTGTCCTACTGCAAGCAGATTATCTGTCCCTCTGCCTAGATTCCATGCTGGAACTTACTGGAAGCTTTTCACCACAAGAATCCTGAGCAAACTTGATTATTTTCAAGAAAAGGGGAGATTGAGTTTAAAAAAAAAATTAAAAATTGAAAGACATAACCTCAAACCACGATGGAGAAATTTCCTAACAGCAGCTTGATGGCTCATGACCACCTGATGCCTCTTGGTTTTATATTTGGGGTTTTAGGAGATGCCCATGAGGGGGGGTTGAGCTGGTTTGGGGAGGATTTGAGGTCCTCTCTTCATTCCACCCTATTCTAGTAGTGAGAAAACAGATGAGGGGGAAATCCTGAAGGAATCCAGATGCTTTAAGAAGATTGAATTATCTCTTTGACCTTTGTAAGATGTTCCATCATGTGGAAGTCCCCTGGTCTTGAGCTGTGTGTGACAGGAGGAAGTTGCTGATGTCTGGGAGAGGATGTTGGGGGAATAAAGGTGTTGTAGTGAAAGCCAGAGCTGGCAGCCAGATGTTTGGAGGAAGAGGAGGAGAGAGGGAGGAGGAGATTGAGCAACGTGGTCTAGTAGGAAATGTCCCTGCCCATGGAAGGGTTTGGAGCTAGATGATCTTGAAGGTCCCTTCCAACTCAAACCATTCTATGACTCTTTAAGATGTACCTAGCACATCTTGTCTGTGGGCTCATTGAGAAGTTTGAAGTTACCTCCAAAGTTCATCTAGTTCAACCCCCTTGCAGTGACAGGGACATCCTGCACTAGATGAGGTTTCTCAGGGCTTCAGCAAGCCTGGACTTGGGTATCTCCAGTCTTGATGGGGGTCTCCACCACCTCTCTGGGGCAGCCTGGGTCAGTGTCTCATCACCCTCAAGGGGAAGAACTTCTTCCTTAGGTTGGACATAACCCTGCCCTGCTCTAGTTTCAAACCATTGCCCCTGGTCCTCTGGCCACCAGCCCTTCCCCAGCTTTTCTGTAGGAAATAGGGAATATTTCATGGTGGAGAAAGGTCTCTGTGTCCAGAAAGGGGGTTTCCAAGAGTTGATTTTTCACTGTTGAGTTCATGTGGTGGTTCAGTGAGTGCCAGAGTTGTGTCTATGTGCATGTCCACCATCAGGTGTGTGTGGATGTGGACATGTGTGTGTGCTCTTACCTTGCTTTGTCACCAAGGAAATGAGCCCATCTGCAGCTCATGGTGGAAAATTAACTCAAGGTTGTGGCCCATAACCAGAGATAAGGAAGAAAATGTTCTCCTGAGGAATGGAGGGGAGGACCTGGAGGCCTTATGGTCATCATCTCCATGATGAATTTGCCCATGCACACGTGCAGGTGGGTTGAGAAGTCTTCATAGGATTAGAACTGCCCCAATGGCTGGTTAAATCTGGCAGGAATAGCTTAAAAGAAGTTTCAAGAGAAAATTTCTACCTGATTTTCTCAAAAAAGGTGTTGTGCTGTAGCCAAATGGAGTCCATAGGATTAGAGATGTGAGTAAAATGAGATGTCATTTCCTATTTGAAACCCCATTTTGTTTGTTTGAGAGTTTGGGTGGAGGACAGGAGAAGATGGTGGCAGTGGGGAGGTGGCTCTGGTTTTGATCTGCTTCTGGAACAG
This sequence comes from Turnix velox, assembly GCA_013400935.1. NCBI lineage: Eukaryota > Metazoa > Chordata > Aves > Charadriiformes > Turnicidae > Turnix > Turnix velox. The sequence goes on from VZTY01035246.1 coordinate 5,964, forward strand.
GCTTGTCCAGTTTTCTTCAGACTTTCCACCTATCTGACATCTTTGTGAGCTAAGAAAAAGCTCAAAGGTTTTTAGCCAAAAAGGACTGTCTGTGTTTCCAGATCTCTGGAGGTGTTTAAGGCCAGGCTGGATGAGACATTGAGCAACCTGGTGTAGTGGGAGATGTCCCTGCCCATGGCAGGGGGGTTGGAACTAGATGATCTTGAAGGTTCCTTCCAACCCAAACCATTCTGTGATTCTATGTGGACATTAGAAGCCAAAAAAGAACTGTTTCATCTCTAACTATCTCAGTGAGGTGCTTTCAGGGAACTCCAGTGCTGTACAAGTGAGATATCAGAGGGGGAAACTGCTCAGGAGATGGAGAGCTAAAACTTCCTCTGAAGGCTCTTTGGATGATCTTTATATTATTGAAAGTGTTATTTAGTGCTATCACGGAAGTGCCTGGAGGGCAGGGCTGGCATCTGTCAGGCTGAGTGTGGTGTCTTGGTGGGACAAGAAACAGAAAGCCATGGCCAGGAGGTCAAGGGAGGTGACTCTGCCCTTTTACTTTGCTCTAGTGTGATCTCACCTGGAGTTATTGCTTCCAGCTCTGGAGCACATGAAGGATATGGAGTGGTTGGGGGGCCATGAGGATGATCAGAGGGCTGGAGCTGTGGGGACAGGCTGAGAGAGCTGGGGCTGTTCAGCCTGGAGAAGAGAAGGCTCCAGGGAGACCTCACAGTGGTCTCCCAGTGCTTGAAGGGTCTCCAGGAAACCTGGGGAGGGGCTGTTTTCCAGAGCATGGAGAGACAGGATGATTTGAAACTGTGGCAGGGTTAGATGAGAGATGAGGAAGAAGTTCTTCCCCATGAGGGTGATGAGACACTGTCCCAGGTTGCCCAGAGAGGGGGTGGATGCCCTAGCAAGCATGAAGACATCCAAGTCCAGGCTTGCTGAAGCTCTGAGCAACCTCATCTAGTGCAGGATGTCCCTGTCACTGCAGGGGTGGCATTAGATGACCTTGGAAGATCCCTTCCAACTCTATGATTCTATGAAAGTGCAAACAAGGTGAATGAGAGCTATGTGTGAGGAGATGAAGGGGCAAGGCAGGAGTAGCTTAAGCCATGGAAGGAAGTGCTACATGGCTGAGGGTATCCAACACCAAATAGAATGGTTTGGGTTGGAAGGGACCTCAAAGATCATCTAGTTCCATGGGCAGGGACATCTCCCACCACAACAGGTTGCTCATCCAGCCTGGCCTTAAACACCTCCAGGGATTGAGGGGGCATCCACTACCTCTTCCAGGGTTTCACCACCCTCACAGCAAAGAAATTCTTTCTTCTCTCCAGCCTAAAATCTCTCCTCTTCCAATTTGCATCCATTACTCCTAATCCTGCCATCCCAGACCCCATTAAAAAGTCCTCCCCCAGCCTTTTTGTAGCCCCCTTCAGGTATTGAGAAGCTCCTCTGAGATTCCCCTGAGCCTTGAGCTGTGCTGGGACTGCCACCAGCATTGCTGCTAATTCTGGGACTCAATTAGGGTTAATAGGAATACTAATCCCTCATAATTAGCTTGCTGTGTGGGTTTATAACTTTTAAAAAAAGATTTTTCAGCTCTGGAATTATTTAACTTGTTGTTTTGGTAGGAAAGAAATTAATTTGGGAGTAGAAATTTCCTTTGGTGCTTAGGTGGGGGAACTAAATATGTTGCAGGAGAGAGTGGTGGAGATGCTGGCTGCCATGGTGGGTTGGTAGCAGGTTCCTGTTCCCTGAGCTGAACTGGGGGATGTAAATTAGTCCTAAATAGCTCTGATGAGGATGAAGCAGCCTGTGCTGAGTCAGCAGTGCAGCTGCTGTGGGGTGTTTGTGGATCTGCTAATGGGACTCAGCTGGGGAGATGGCAACACGCAGCCAGAGGTGAAACCACCATCTACCATGGCAGCTACCTCAGCAGAAGCCTGGCCTTGTGTGTGTGGGGCTGTCTTGCCTGGGGTGTGAGGACCAGGCTCCCCTGAGAGAGCTGCTGGAGCTCTTCTTGCTTCCATGGAATTACTTTTCTTGGACCTCAGGCTATTTTCCATCTCTTCCTCAGAACAAGCAGCATGGACCAGCTGAAGACTGGAGCCCACTTGACTGCAGTGGGGGATTTTGAGCAATATCCATTTGTGGAAAGCAGCTTTTTGCAGAGGTCATTCCCTCCACTAGTCCTCCCCACTAGGTCTTTGCCTGCCTTGCCTTCTCCAGTGCTGGTTGCCACCACAAACTTGGAAAATGCTGACAAAAACACCAAGCTTTGGAGCAGTCTGGGATCCAAACCAGCCTTTTGGCTGCTGGGGGGGGGAAACTTGCTTTTGGATCCAGTTCTCTTCACCTGTTTGTCCCCAGGAGGGCTGCCCCTAAGAGCTGCTTGCTGAGTTTTGGTGGTTTTTTGATAGTCTCTTCCCTTTGGTGGCCCAGCACCTTGTTGTGTCCTCTGGACAACCTCTTCCAATGTCTCACCACCTTCACAGCAAAGAACTTCTTTCTTCTCTCCAGCCTAAAATCACTCCTCTTCCAATGTGCATCCATTCCTCCTAGTCCTGCCACCCCAGACCCTATAAAAAGTCCTACCCACCTCTCAAAGGTCCTCTGAGTCCTCTCAAATCTCTCAGTGGAGCATGTGGTGCTTCTCTTATCCCTTTCTCTAGGACTTTATGGAGCATATGGTGCTTCTCTTATCCCTTTCTCTAGGACTTTATGGGAGTTTCTGATCCCCATGAGGAGAAATTGATTTGCTTGAAGTCTTGTGGACTCCTGAAAGACCTTAGTGGTTCCTCTCTCCATTCTGCAGTGAGCCCTGTTGTGTTTTTTATCTTCTCCTCCCAAATTTTCTAAAAAGGTGAGGTTCCTCATCAGCCTGATCCTTGTGTGTGTCTCATCTTCCCTTACACCTCCTTGCTTTTGCCTTTGGTGGCTGTGAGGTCCTCGGACCTCCTTTGAGGGCTTGGCATGAGTTGACTTGTGGTCCCAAGCTCAGGAATGAGAAAAAAAAAACCTAAAAAACCCAAACAAGGTTCAAATTTGCTACATTCTGCATGGTTAGTCCTGAGCAAATAGTTAAATAAGGGAAGAGTCAGGGAAAATAAGCTTGCTTTGTGTTACTATTTTTATTTCTCCTTCACTGTGTGGTCTGCTCATTTTGAAATTACAGTGTTTTCTTTCCCTCTTCCCCTGATTTAGGGGGGAAAGGTTTGATCCCCCCCAGCTCCCTCCTTCTCCTTGCTCCTTTGGATTGGCTCAGATCATCCATAGGAAAAATGAGGAGTTTGCTTAGGAATAGTGTGTTCCCTCCTCTTTTCCTGCCAGTTGGCATCTTTGCAACATCTCCTCTCCACTGCTGCATTCTTGGGGGGATGCAGGGAGAGATTTCTCCTGTTCTTTGAGGTTTGCTGCTATTTGCTTGAATTTCAGAGAGCTTCCACGGTGCAAACACACACGTGGGTTTAATTGTGAGAAGCCAACACAGAGATGAACTGTCTCTGGTTCTACTTTTTCCTACATTTTTTGCTGGGCCCCTGCTTTGGGTTTGTCACAATTCTTTCAGATAAGGCTTCGACGTGTTTTGTCTCCAAACTGCAGAAAACAAAACTGTTTTCATTTTTATTTGCATTTTGATCCCTCTCCTCCTCCTTCCCCCCCCACCTTAATTTCCTGATCCAGCTTGTAGTTGCTTTTGTTCCTGCCTGGCTGGGATCCCAGATGTGCCCCTTGGGTTGGAACAGCTGGATCCAGGACCACTTGGTGCTTGTGGGGAAAGATCCCTGGTGGTAAAAATTTTGAATAGCATCTTTCTCCTGGGCACAGGTGTCCCCCAAAAAATGAACACAGTTCAAATGTCACATCTACTGTTCTCCTGGGTGGTCTTGCAGCTGATCACAGCAGCCAAAAATGGCTCTCAGGAGGGATGCCAGTGTTGGTGGCCCTTTCCTGGGATGGGCATCTGCCAAACAGGCTGCCTGAAGGCTCTCCAGCTCATTTCTCATAACCCCTTGCAACATTCCCTCTTTGGGCTCTATTGATGTGGGTTGGGTTTGAACTGGCTGTAAGTTCCAGATGCCATTACCAGTTCCCAGAAGCTGGAAAAACACCAGATTGTCTCTGTGGTGAGTCACCTTCAGAAGGGGGTCTACCTCAACCTCAAAGTTTGCCCTGAAATTCATAGAATGGTTTGAGTTGGAAGGGACCTTCAAGATCATCTAGTTCCATGGGCAGGGACACCTCCCACCACACCAGGTTGCTCAGTGCCTCATCCAGCCTGGCCTTAAACACCTCCAGGGATTGAGGGGGCATCCACAACCTCTCTGGGCAACCTCTTCCAGTGTTTCACCACCCTCACAGTGAAAAAGTTCCTCCTTCTCTCCAGCCTAAATCTCCCCTCTTCCAATTTGCATCCATTCCTTCTAGTCCTGCCATCCTGGACCCTATTAAAAAGTCCTACCCCAGCCTTTCTGTAGCCCCTTTAGCTATTGAGAAGCTCCTCTGAGGTCCTTCCTGAGCCTTCTCCAGGCTGAACAACCCCAACTCCTTCAGCCTGTTCTGAGAAGGGAGATGCTCCACTCCTCTCATCATCTTCATGCCACTGCTGCAGAGCAGGTTGTTTTATTGTTCCTATTCTTGTTTTCCCAAGCTTTTTTCCCCTAATTAATTTGGGGATGACTCTGTTAGAGGCACATGACAGGCTCCAGGAGATGAAACTCTAGCAATAAATGCTGCAGAGTAGATGTCTTCAATGATTTCTAGCCTCTCAAACCATCCTGACTAACTGGGATCAGAAAAAAGGTGAAGGGAAGGGAAGGAAGGAAGAAAGAGGTTTATTAGAATAATAGAATAGTTTGGGTTGGAAGGGACCTTAAAGATCATCAAGTTCCAACCCCCCTGTCATAGGCAGGGACACCTCCCACCACACCAGGTTGCTCAATGCCTCATCCAGCCTGGACAGTTTCTCTCAGGAAGTCTCAGCTCCACAGCATGTTATAGAAGAATAAATTCCGTGGGATGGGCCATCAGGAAGCCTTGAGGAATAATGTAAGGTTTTTCACTTTGTGTTTGAGCCCTTTTTTTTTTGACTTAGTTTTCCTTGCTTGAGAAAATATTGATTTGATGATTCATCGAGGCTTCAGAGGCGAAGCAAAACAGTACCTGGACTCAAGAACAAAAAAAATCATGATGATAATTTTTTATTGGAATAGGAAATCAGCTTATTTCCTTTCTCTAACCTATCTGTGATACATGGCTACTCTGGGTTTTCCCCTCTTAACTGGTGCTACACGTTCCATGTGTCTAATTGATGGAAAGCAGGAGATGGGATGACATCATCCCACCCTCTCTTCCCACTGAGGAAATTTAATCTGACTTTACAGAAGTAGAGCCTTTCCTTTCTTTCTTTTTTTTTTTTTTTAAATTTTCTTTTCTCTGTTTGTTTCTCTCCTTGCCCTTTTGCAGGATGGCCTGAGTGTCAAAACAGATTGGAATGTGATAAAAGAAATGGGTCATTGTTCTTTTTCCTTCCCTTCCCCTCTCCATCCTTTCCAAACTGCATCCTTTCTCTTCCCTATCTTTGATTAGAAACAGGACCTTTTTCAAATTGTATTTATTATTTTAATAAAGCTGAATGCATCCCCTGAGCTTTAAAAAAAAAGAAAAAAGGAATCATAAATACCCTTCTAAAGAAGGTCCTAGGTGAGTCCTTGGTTCTCATGAGTCAGATCAAGGATGGATGATGACTGTAAATAGCTGAAAAATTTAATTCTTGGAAAGTTCTTGTGTTTCTTATAGAAAAAATAAGCTATATAGTGAATAACTGTGTTCTTGAATCATAGAATGGTTTGGGTTAGAATGGATTTTAAAGATAATTTAGGTCCAACCCCCTGCCATGGGCAGGGACACCTCCCAGTAGATCAGGTTGCTCAGTGCCTTGCCTTGAGCAAACTTATGTCAAGAATGTTATTGAAGAGGGGGGATTTGTAGTTTTTATAAAGTCAGAAACTTCATCATCAGATTTTGACTTCATGGTGAGCAAGTTAAAAATTACTAGAAGTAAGAACTCCCAAATTCCTTCAGGTAAATTTTGAAATTAGAATCTTAGAATGATTTGGGTT
>VZTY01035250.1:0-28380 GCA_013400935.1 Turnix velox
CAGCATCCTTCAGAGCAACCTGATGTATAAGCTGGTCATGTAAGTAGGTTGACTGGAGGCAACTTAGGGATGAGATTGATAACATTTAGTGTTGTAAAGGTGAGGCCAAGGCCAATGTAAAGTATAAAGACGATCACCTACAAAAGCCATATTGCTGCCATGGGCTACTATGGACTGAAAGGGAGGCAGCCACCCTCTGAAACAGGAATGTGTCCATGCTACTTCTCTGAAGACTTTGTCAGAGAAAGGGGTTTCATAAGGCCCAGGCTGAAAGGAGAGGAGGCTAAAAGAGAGAGAATGTGTTTTTAAATGTCTCTCCCGTCATTACTGGAGAAAGACTTCATCAATCCTTTCCATGGCATGCAGGATTAGGAGCTAAAATCCCATTCCAGGGCACACATGTCAGAGTTTACCCAAATATGTGGTCTATCTTGATTTCAGTAAAGCATTTGATACTATCTTGCACAGCATCCTTGCAGCTAAACTGAGGAAACGTGGTTTTGACTATTGGGTAGTGAGGTCAACTGGCTGAAGAAAAGAAGCCAGAGAATTGTGGACAATGGGACAAAGTCTAGCTGGAGGCCTGTGCCTAGTGGGGTTCTTAGTGGGGGTCGGTACTGGCACCAGCACTGCTCAGTATATTAATCCATAACTTGGATGAGGGACTAGAGTGAACTGTCAGCAAGTTTGCCGATGACACCAAATTGGGTGGAACAGTTAACACCTCGGAAGTCTTTGCTGCCATCCAGAGAGACCTGGAAAGGCTGGAGTGTTGGGCATGGAGAAATTCAATGAAGTAGAACAAGGGCAAGTGTANATCCTGCATGACCTGGACAGGCTGGAGAGTTGGGTGGGGAGAAATTCAATTAAATATAACAAGGGCAAGTGTAGAGTCTTACGTATGGGCAAGAACAACTCTATGTATCCATATAAGTTGGGGATGGACCTATTATGGAGCAGTGCAGAGGAAAGGGACCTGGGAGTTCTGGTGGACAGCATGATGACCATGAGTCAAAAATGTGCCTGTGGGGCCAGGAAGGCCAATGTCATTCTGGGGTGTATTAGAAGGGTTGTAGTCACAGAGTTGGAAGGGACCTTNGGTTGTAGTCACAGAGTTGGAAGGGACCTTCAAAGATCATCTAGTCCAGCCATGAGCAGGGACACCCTGTACTAGATCAGGTTTCTCAGAGCCTCATCAATCCAGGCCTTGTATGCTTTTAGGTATGGGACCTCCACCACTCTCTGAGCAACCTGTTCCAGTGCCTCACCACCATCATGGTGAAGAATTTATTTCTGGAATCTAATCTAAATCTGCCCTGCTCTAGTTTAAAACCACTGCCCCTCATCCAATCACTACATACTCTGGCAAACAGTCCCTCTGCAGCTTTCCTGTGGCCCCCTTCATGTTCTGGTAGGATTCTGGTAGGTCTCACTGCAACATTTTCCAGGCTGGACAGCCCTAACTCTCTCAGCTGGTCATCAAAGGAAAGGTGCTCCAGTTTGTGGTCCTCTGGACCCTCTCCTACAGGTCCATGTCTTTCTTGTGCTGAGGGCACCAGAGCTGGATGCAGTACTTCTCTCTTGACCTGCTAGCCAAGGCTTTGCTAAAGCAGCCAGGATATGGCTGGCTTCCTGGGCTGTGAGGACATACTGTTGGCTCATGTACAACTTTCATCCATCAGTACCCCCAAGTCCTTTTCTGCAGAGCTGCTTGCTACCACATCACTTCCTAGTCTGTTAGAGTCTGAGTCTGGGAGCTGAGGATTCAGCTGCCTGCTCACCTCAAACAGCAAGAAGGACCAAAGAAACATTTCATAGGACTGTGTAGCAAAATAATTTACCTTAATCAGCTTGGACTTTTCAGAGTTATTAGCATTTCCTTATCCTCTAATGCACAGGTGGATGGAAAATGACCGTAAACTAAGAAAAGTCACTGAACAATATGGCCATAGGAGATACCCAGAATGTTGTATTTGAAGCTTGTTAAATTCTGTGGATCATCAATAGTCATTAGTAAACACTGTCCATCTCACTTTCTGTAGACAACACTAGATTCTCTTCACCAAAGGACTTCTCTTGTATCTATTTATACTCCTCCAGTAAAAGTGATGTTCAAACTGTAACTGACTTCCAATTAGGAAAAATGTTTCATTTGAATACAAAGGTGCTGATTTACTGGAATATGTTTTAAGTCTTAGGAGACATATGGTATATATACAGGAAAAGAGTCACATGAAGCTTTTTGAGTTGTTTCTGAATCTGCATTGATTTTATGCTGCAATTCATCTAACACCCATAATTCTTTTTTCAAAATGAGCACCTCTCATTTTAAACACTGTGGAGAGTTCTGGTGTCAAAAAGACGGAATCAGCCAAAAAGGGATACTGCAGAATTTTGAGGAGACATTAAAAAGAGAATAAAAAACCCCTGATCCTTATTTTACCACAGCCCGAGGGAAACAGTGCATTATATGTTGACAGCTTCCATATGTCATGCAAACCTTTATTCTTACTGTTCAAAATAAAATGTCCCATTAAGAGAAAAAGGCTACATTTCTTGCTAAAATGAGGCATATGATACCAAATACTGTCTTAAAGAAAAAAGAAAACACATTCCAATGTCATGTGGCTTTTTATACTTCTTCAGCATTTTCAAAGGGGGAAAAATCTGAATTACAACAACCAGACACTCTTCCAAACTTGTTTTTATCACACTGTTAAGTAGATGTAAAGTTTTTTATTCCTCATGTAGATATTATTATTATTATACCATCTTGGGGAATCACCAAAGAATTGTCTGTTAAGAAAGAGTACTATCAATGGTAATGATTTGCACTCTGTTTTAAAGGTGCTGTCTGAAGAAATCTAAAGATTAGTGTGTATATATATTTTTGTATACATATATATATATATGCATATACATCTATGTATAAATAAATGTGTATATATATAGATATGCATATACATCCATGTATAAATAAGTGTGTATATATATAGATATGCATATATATGTACACACTGTGTTGGTATATATTTATTTACAGACTTGATTATCTGTGACCCCAGTGCAGCATCTGAATACTTCAAACAGGAGGTTCTACAGAAATATGAGAAAAAACTTTTTCCCAATAAGGGTGACAGAACACTGGAACAGGCTTCCCAGAGAGGTTTTGGGGTCTCCTTCTCTGGAGACATTCAAAACCTGCCTGGTTGTGTTCCTGTTTGACCTGATCTAGGTGTTAATGCTCCAGCAGGGGGATTGGACTATATGATCTTTCAATGTCTCTTCCAATCCCTGACATTCTGACGTTCTGTGATCCTCCGTCTTAACAAAGTCCAATTTAGCTTTATGGTCTGTTGCAATAGAAAGGTTATTGTTATCATAAACGTCCCTCCATTGTGGTGGCAAAACACCTCTACTTCCCATAAACTCAATTGACTGCTAGAGGCATGAAGATATGTGCACAGCCTAAAGTTTGCTTGAGCCTAGAGAAGGTTTTGCAGTCGATTTGAACCAGGCTCTGAGTTTTCATAGAAACATGGTTGGAGGGAAGGTGGGTGGGGTTCCCTAGGTTACAAATTGAGTCCACTACTTACTGAGTCATGTATAAAAATTTATGTTCCATCGGTACACAAACATGTCATTCAACTGCTGATGTTTCTAATAGCTTCCAGAAGTAACAGCAACCCAATAAAAATAATCAAAGTCTTAAGAGCAAAATTGCAAGGGCATGAAAAGATGATTTGCCTTATGCTAAGCTGAGGTGGTGTAGCACGGGTTTTCCCTATAGTTTTGAAAAACTTAGTCGCTCTTCCTGCAGGAATAAACTGAAAAGGGAACAAAAGTGAAGGAAGAGGGGAATTCCCTCCACACTCAAGCAGCTGTGCTGGGAAATTCAAATAAGGTGCAGTGCAGAAGGTAAAGCTGCTTGTGGCTCTGGAATATATTAAATATTTAGAACAGAAAATTACCTATCACTTTTCTGGTCTGGGGAGCAGGACAGGGGAAATATTTACATAAACTGTTCTTTTACAGTTTCTTCAGTGTATTAACCTAATGGTTTCCTTTTACCCACACAAAGTTCCCTTCTGTTTACTGAGCGGATATAATTTTGAGGCTAGAACCAACCAATTGCTGTTTCCAGGGTTTCTTAATGAATGCCTTTCATGGATATTTAATTTTCAAGAATTTCTGTATTTGAATATCCTGGCAAAAAGAACTCAAGGAAAGAGTTTATCCTGGAGCAGGAAAGCTGGCCAAAAGCCAGCTCACCTAATTTGGATGCCTGATGGAGATGTCACCTCTCCAGAATTTCAAGGACTTACAAATCGCCTCACAAAACCCAGCTGCCCAGCAGAGCCATTACCCGCTCAGCCTGAGCTCAGATGCAGTGCCTGTAAAGTCTGGTTGAACACAGCAACAATGAGGTCTACTTTGTATTGCTGCCTCACTTTTCCACCAACTGTTCTTTGACCGTAGAGGAAATATGAAGTGTAATGGCCATCCACTCTGCTTCACAAGAACTGCCAACTCCCTTTTTAAGCATCATGCCTAAAGAAGGACAATTTTTGTATAATTCTCCAGCAGCCACAGCATTTGCCAAAAAAAGTATGAGAAGATTTGTTCACAGCCCAGCTGAGTCCGAGGGAGAATTCAGATCAAAAACGATGAGAAAATGTAACCAGAACAAAGCAGAAAAAATTAATCCTTACACCAGGATTTCTTCTGCTACTCATTAACATTATGTCAGCTAAGGTTTAGATTAACTAGCGTCGTAGATCCCTTGACCTCTGACATAAAATAGCTAAATCTAAATGCTTGCTTGTAAAGTAGTATGGATTAAGTGAACCATCACAGAAAAAACAGTACATAAGTATTTTTTATTATTTTCTAAAGAAGTCTGAGTGAAGAACATTTCTTCTAAAAACATGATTTTGCATTGAAAGATATTTTCACTTTTTAATGAAGAGCACAACTGTGAATAATTTATTATTCTAGCTAATTTGTACTAATAACCCCACAGCTCTGACTTTAATTTTAGTAGTGTTCTTTCTAGATTTTGGGAAATTAAAATCTTCAAGATTTCTAAATTTTAACCCATTTCAAGGAAAAAAAGTTTCAAATTCTTTTTTCAAATGATTCAAAACTAATTCACACATAACCCTGTTTTTAGCCTTTGTCCAACAGCAGTACCAGCAACTATGAGGTGTCCCAAGAGTTTTTATACCTTTCTCAGTGCTTCATGCTCAGAAAGATCTTTAGAACTTTAAAATCAAATATTTTACAAATCTGCTTATGTTTCTGTAATGAGCATTAAAATACAACTTAATTTTGTGCATAAGAAATTTTATCCCAAACTTCATTTAATTTAACTTGATTCAGTTAACTTTGTAATTGCCATATTCTACGAAACTAAGAGTAATAAAAAACCTGCAGACGCAGGAAAAATCCTGTGTTCTGTGCTTAAAAACTCTCAGTGAATTGTTACTCAGCTGAGTTCAAAAACAACCATCCAGAAAAGGTTTCCAGTGCAAGGTGACTAGAGTGTATTCAGCATTATGATCTGTAGTTATGATCTTACCGTCCACAGTTTCGGCACAGAGTTGCAAGCCCAGATTATTCTGTGGATTAATCACCCAATGATTGCTGGTCACAGTAATGTCAAACACAAACCAGCCCACATCAGAAGCTTGAGCCTTTCTTGTGTCTAGCAGGAACAAGTCTGCATCCCTAAGTTAAAGAAAAAATTAGTTAAGACATTCAAATATTATTGTTATTTTGTTCTTAATTACTTCCCTGATAATTACTTCCTGGATTCCAAACAGATAATATTTTTACATAGCCTCATCATGACACAATAGAGCATGAGCTTAGCTAACATATAGTCATAGTCATCTATAGTTATTAAGTAGAATATAGGTCTTGAGAGATCTTTCTGAAATGAGTCACAGCATGTGAAAACTACAGCTCTGGAAAGTCTGAAAAATCCAGCTTCCTGATATTAAATACACAAAATATATAGTTGAGGCTATGTATAAAGGTTCCATCTTTCATCACTAGAATGTTTCAGGAAGATTTACTTTTATAAACCATTCAGTGTAAAAGATGAAAAATGCCAAAATCACGTTCCAGTTTCAACTAAAATTTGAAGACGTAGCACCACTGAAAAAAACTGTTATTAATAGCACATGACAGCAGCTATATCATATGGCAAAACGTGAATAGATGACAGTTCAGACAGTTTCATATAAGTACAGATATTTAGAAAATAACTCTCTGTATCACAGTAGAAATTATATATATGTCTATTCCGTAATATACTTACTACATTTTAACCCTCAATTCCCTGGTATATTCTAAAATTTGTTCCCATGAAATCTTCTGGTAATTCAGAATGGCTGCTCAGAGGAATTTCTATAATTGTGTTATTGTAATTGTTTCATTTATTTGTTCTGTTTCCCGTATCTCTTGACACAATTAGTTGTAGAGCTACATCTATATTACAAATAATTTACTACAATGACCACACTAAACCCAAAATATTTAACTCTCATTGGTTTCATTTTAAATGCTTCTGTGAAGCAGTATGCATTATTAAAAAATGGTATAATAATTTAGCTTTTTAAACCTAAATCTATATAACAACCTATTTCTTTTTTGTAATAAATAGTAATCAAAGCAATAATATACAAAACAAAGTATTTTGTCCTAAATTGTGATTGTTCAGGTCAACTAAAGGCAGACTTGGCTTATTCAGACTTTGGAATCATATTGTTTCCTTACAGACAGTGTAAATATACACTGAAAGAGGTAAGACAGACAGAAATAATAGGCTTTCAGTATAAAAAGCACGTTTATAACTGCAGTGATTCTGTTACTCTTTGCTTAATCTCAACAACATCTTGGGAAGTTATTGTCTCATCTAGATAAGCATCGTAAATGCACCTAGAGGATCTGATGCTGGGATAAAAAGCATCTCGTGTACATTGTGAAACTGGTTATTCAACAGACAGGAAAATGCAACCAAATTAGATATGCAAGCAGATGTTTACTTACTTACAGGTGAGATATATCTGCAGGACCAGGTTAAAGAGCTCAGAAATTATAAAGGAGGGTGGCTTGGTTTTTTGTAATTTTTGTAATTTTTTTTCTTTCATAAAGAAAATTGAAAGAATTTTCTTTCAAGCCGCTTTTTTTTTCTTCTGTTAAACGATCTTTTTTTGCCAGTCTTGTTGCTTCTATTGTAGCAGAAATACACTAATGACCACACAAGGAGAAAGTGCACTTTTTTCCCTCTGGAGCTAACATAAAAACAGTCTTACATGTATTGTAACAGAGCCTGATCTGTTATTATAGCACTGAACAAATTAGCAACGTACCATAAGCTCATAAATAGTACTCTCTGGAGTCTTGAATCCAAACTTTTTTCTCCAATAAGCAGTTGAAAGATTTAATTCTAAATGTGACAGTCTTTGAGAGATTTATTTATAAATATTTCTTGTATCATTCAATTAATAGAAAACTGTAAGATTCTTTGGAATTGTACAGTATCACAGTGCTGCTATATCTCATTTGTCTTGTCTCCTCCTATAATGTTCTCAAAAGTCAGAATGCACAACATCTAATACGCCAAATAAGAATAAGGCACTACTCGTTGTACTAATTTCTGTACTCATGGTACAGAAACAAATTTCCCCTGTGGATCTGTCCTCAGTGTGACTTCATTATTTTGTCCTTGCTCTGAAACTCACACCATTGTTTTTGACATTGTCAGTCCTCTTATCTGCCTGCCTACGAGAATAGTGACCTGGCTCAAGTAATAGATTGCAAGAGGTTAATTAATTCAGAAGTTTAGTCAAAAATCAGATGTGCATACCTAGAGAATACTCGAACTGATGCTCAAGAACACACAATAGAACAGAGAAAATGTCTCTGGATCAATGTAATGATTTAGGCCACTTAACAACAGTTTACTACAGAAATTGAAAGTATTCATCAGGAGAAGAAACACATTGTTTTTCATTATTAGAACAAATTTCGTGTGAAAATCTGCCTCCTGAGAAGTCAGTGAGAGCTCTGGGGTCAGGATTTCCCCCATTGACTAGTGTCATTTACTTAAACTTCTTATCATATTTTGTGGCATTTTTAATTTATAAATTTTCCTTTATTCTGTGAAAAGAAAAAAATTATCACCCTTAAAATGAAAAGCAGCTGCAAATTTTGGCTCTAATTTTAAAAAAATATTTCTATTTAAAAAATAGCCCACCACACCTAATAAAAAAGTAAGACATTATATTGTGAATAGCTTGAAATGCAACAGTGAATGCATTCAGGAAGAATACAGCAGATTTGGTTTAACTTTATTGGGCCAATTTAGTGACCTCTGTCTGGTCCCAAATGGCCAGCTGTCTACAGCATAAATGCTACTACAGTCAAGAATTTCAGCAAGAGGCTGCAAGCCTCTGCAAGCCCCTAAGAAGCCTCATTCTTAGATCTCTTGGGTCACTTAAGGAAGTAAAGGCGGACTAAACCATCTGAACGATCCTTGAAACCCAACAAAGTTTTCAAATAGATCAAGTCATGATTACTATGTGATAGGTCATTCTTCTAATGCTAATTCACCTCTTGCCTCATTCCAGGAAGCTGCTCTAGTATCTAAATGCCACTTGAGAATTTCCTAATGTAGGAAGAATCCTCGGGGTTTTGTTAAAGTAATGGCTAGCTGCCACCAGTTCATGAAGAGGGATTTGGCCTGTTGGACTACATTGCTTTTGTCATGAGAAAAGATTGGCAGGGCTGTGCAGGAAAGTTTGCTGTGCCACAGACTGTGCTTTAAACACTTACTTAGAACAAATAGAGAACACCAGCCCCAAAGACTGCTATTTCAGCAAAATCTGAAAGAATTCAGTACATGCATATGTACTGCATATGCATACCTAGAGAATGCATGTACTGAATGTACATTCAGTACATACAGAGACAGAAAAATGTTCAAGACTACAACATAATCCTTAATGTGCAACTCAGAAACCCTAAACCCTGAACAATCCTTGCCTGAAACCGTGGCAGGACCGCATTGGATCTGACTTTGAAGTAGTTTGCCAGAAACCCACATTTTCTGGTTAGAACAATAAAGGGTGGAGGTGCAGGGTCAAACATAGCATTTATCATTAAAGTGTGGAACATTATAGAATACTAAAATCATAGAATGGTCTGGATTTGAAGATACCTTAAAGACCATCTAGTTCCAGCCCTTTGCCATAAGCAGGGACACCTCCTGCTTGAGCAGTCTGCTCAAAGCTCCATCCATGCTGGCCTTAAATACCTCCAAGGATAGGCCAAGTGCAATTTCTCTGAGGATCCTGTTGTAATGTCTCACTGCTCTCTCAGTTGCAGTTGCAGCTGCAGCTTCTGCAAATTTTGTGCCTAAAATCTTCTGTAGGTATGTGGGACAAAGTAAAAAATAACACTAGTGAAGGCTGGGTCCCAAAGCAAAAGCCATGTCTTTATCTTGAAATTATCAAGAAGCAAGAGGGAAAATTCTTTCTAATTTGAACAGCGGAGAGCTTATGGTCTTCTTTTATCCTGTCTCACTGATGTATTTACCATTCCACAAAAAAATAGAGACTGTCAAAACCAGCAGCAAGAGGGAAAGAATCTGCATCTGAAGAATATGATGAAATCAAATGGGTGACTCATCATTGCATGTCCCCTTTTCCAGCATCATGCTTCCATTAGAGGACATGACTTTTATGTTTATAAATGGAAATATAAAACACTTATAAATTTTTGTTTATGTATTGGAGGAAAGCAAAAGCATTCTTTAATGGTTTCACAGAGACAGCTGTCATTTTAACAAGTCAGATAATATTAAAGTATGATCTCGCTTCAGAATAGTAAGCAATTTTTATTTCTCTAAAATGAAATAGAAACCACTTACTGGGAAAACATTAAAGAAAAAAACAAAAACAAACCCAAATAAATAAATAAACAGACAAAAAATTTAGTGCCAAAACCCAAAAAAGCAAACATTAAATGTATTAAAAAAACAATTTTTCCCACTAATTCTTAAGAAAAAATTCAGTCAAGTTAGTAGATTCAGACCTTGTTTTACCCTAGCTTTGACCTCTGCTCTTTAAGATCTATTTTGTTCCTTCCCATTCATTCCTTCCTTTGAGAAGTTTCTTTTAGATCTTATGTCAAAAGAATTTTTCCAAGATGAAGGCAGAGGTAAAAAAAAAATCCCACATTACTTTGTTCCTGCCCAAAATTCCTAAGATGTCAGAGGGTTTTCTGAAAGGATGAATGCTTTCTCTCCTGTTAGCAATGTTCCATTGTTATGTAACAATTCCCTGTTTATTGCCATGAAATTTTTATAATTTGATGTTCAGAGATCTCACCTGGAAAGTACAAGGTCAAGCTTCTGTGAGCAGAAGAGTTTTGAACTCTGGCCCAGCCTTCAAGCTAACTCCTGATGAGGCATTTTTTCCCCTCCAGAATCTTCCACCAATTTAGGTTGACATTTCCTTTAATTTTGCTAAACATGCCCGGGATAGAAAAATTTAATCTGTTCCAAAGTGAGGAAGTATTAGTGTTTATCTTTATTTCTTCCTTATTTCTGAGAATAGACAAATACCAGTTTTATTCCAAAGCCAACATTTTGGGTCTTGCAGGGTCTTGGAAATGTGTCACACACAGAGCTCTGAAGCTTTGCTTCATGCCATGACATCACATCTTTCAGGATATTTTACAACTCAGAAAAACTCAGGGGAGAAGGCAATGAGGATGATACAGAAAGGCTTCTGCACAAAAAATCATTAGGACAGCCCAAAAAAGAGATGTTTGTGGAAGGATGTAGTAGTGACCTACAAAATCATGAAGAGTATGGAAAAGATACAACTCAGAGATTTGCTCATATGTAGTATCTTATCAGTTTTAATTATCAGTTATGGTCAGATGCACATGTTTACTGTGCATGTGGAATCTTAAAGTCAGTGTGCAACTTTATCTTTTCATTACATTCAGTGCAATATTAAAACACATGTAAAATACTGTCCTCCTCAAAATGCAAGCAAAATTGAACATTTTACCTGCCTTTAAAGAGCTAAATGAACTTTGGCTGACAGCACCTCAGCATCAGCCAGTGGTGGGTTTCCTAAATTCAGATACTTGAACTGTGCATGAGATGCCTCCATTTGCTCCCTGAGAGTACAACCTCTCACCCTTTCTTTGCACGGGTAGATTATTTGTTCAGATTGGACACATAACTCTCTGTAAGCCTGGAATAAATAACACTGAAGATAAGTTTAGTTCTTGCTCAGAATTTGCTGTCATTGCCTAAGAATTAACATTGCACAAGTCATTAGCAAAGATGCTTTCCCAAGGGCACCCTTATGATTAAGTATTGTCTCCCTACTTAAGACAGAAACATGAGACCACCAGATGTTACTCAACACATGATATGTATCTGCCAAGAGGGTACCTGTTTGGGTACTCTTTGATGATCTGGTAGACGCTGAGCTGAATTGTTTCATTCTCAAAGCGGCTGTGGCTTCGGTCTTTGTATATCCGGAATTCGGCTGCAGTCACTGCCTCCCCGTGTGGGATTTGAGTAAGGTCAAAGCGGAACTCTTTGTAGTGCCTTCGCTGGTGGGAGAAATCTTTGTCCCTTTCAACTGTGAGAAAAAGAGTTCAATGTAAATTAAAGAGGTGAAGTGAATGCCCATTTCTCATAATGAATGAAGCATTCCCTGTGCTTGGAAATAAACAAACATGACAATATGAAACTCTGCAAATAATAAAACCACAAGGCATACTTCCAGTTACAGGAAATTCCACCTGCCAGCCCAGTGTCTTCAGTTCAAAAGAAAAAAAAAACAGTAGCTTTTACACAAATTCCAGAAGCCGGAGTGGCAAGAATATAAAAAAAAGCTGAAAGAGGGCATGTTGTAAAGTAACTAGAAACATGGACAGACTAAAAACTGTGAAAGGATTTAGGACTTCACTGTAGCCTTAAGCACAGCAGTAATAATGTAAGAGTCATAGGTGACTTTGTAAAACTCTAATTGCTGCTAATAACCAGGCAGATGAGAGGAATACTGCTCATTCCCACTTAATGGAATAAATTCTTCAGTAGCACTAAAGTGCCCTGCAACAACTACATATTTAAGAAGTAGTTACATCATATAAATTAATGCCTGTTGTACTCTAATGGCATAAGCGTCATCTTGCCATGATGAAGAAGGAGCCATGAATCAGGGCTGGGTGGTTCTGGCAGCCCAAGGGCAAAGGGAACATTACTCCTGGAGTGACAAGTCCCTGCAAACCTGTTGAAGGTGGGCAGGTGCAGCTCCCACTTGCTTCTGACGCTGTCATAACTTCATTTTAAAAAGTTAATCTCATTATTGCTTAATTCAGGATTGCACAAGCTTTTAAAGCAGAGGAAACCAAGGATTTAGTTTTTTTGAGTTTACAAATGATTTGGAGTTAATTCCACTGTCCACTTTAGCTCTGACCCTGAGTTAGGAGTAATTTTTGCAACATGTTTTGATGTGGCGAGGGAACCTACAGGCCACAGTACTGGCTGATGACCATTTTATGGGATTAATGCTTCAGATTTTACAGATGTGGAAGGAAAATGATCCATGCTTTCCACTGCCATTGAGTGCAATGTATCATTGACCAGTAAAGCAGCTGTTCCCTGCAAGAAGAGAGAACTTCTTGTGGCTGAAGAAGTTCCACCTGCCTCATGAGAAAGGTGCTTTGCTTTACTGCTGAGAGACAAAGCATAAACCACTCAGAGCTGGGATTCAGTTTGGAAAAGCAACTAAACGTGTATGGCTGCACCTGGCTTGACTAAATTATCCTTCCTATAACCCGTATTCTTCTATTGCAGTTTAATATTAATAATTCTCAGATCTGAGGAAGGAACAATTACAGTTCTACAATAGCACATATTTAGATTACAAAATGCTCCATGTATAAATAACAAATTATGTAAGTTATTACAATATGTATGCATATTTGTAATTGTATGCAATGTCAAGAGCACACACACTGTGTATAGAAAAATATAAATATTTAGGTATAAATCTGCATATGAGTAATATTAGAAAGTTTATATGTACAAAATAGGAAGGTACTAAAAGGAAAAAAAATTGGGCTGATCACAATACGGGTATAGTTGCAGATGTATTAAAGTGAGAGTTAATGAAGGAAAAGTATTTGAATTATTTTCAGAGCAGTAGTTACTAGTTAAGTCAACTGTGGCTGTGTAGCTAGTCCTTTACAATACTCTACACTTCTGCCTTTTAAAAAATGTAAACTGTCCTTGTTTTCATTATCATATGTTTTTTCCAAATGTACAAATCTCTATTCCCTGACGAACCACCAAAACTAAAATATATTTAGGCTCTAAGAACACCTCCTGTTCAGTGAAAATTAACTTTCTCCTGGCTGACAAAAAGAAAATTGTCTGCTAACTGTGAGGTTTCCTTGGCTCAAGCATGTATTTAGCATACATGGCTTTGCCATCACACACTATGTAGAAAAAGTAAATCAGAAAAGAGGCAGAAGATTGTAAACTGACGGTGCTGTACCTGAAGATGAACGCACTGCTACTGAGGAGAAACAGGATATAGAGTATTTAGCAGCCTCACTGCCCAGATCTAAGCTGTGAGATATATACAGAGATCTGACTTGAGGTTTAGGATTTGTTTGCCTTTTTTTTTTTTAATATTTACATAAAGTCTTTCATTTTGGAGTGAAGTTGGCAAAGATTACCATATGCAAATGCGCTGAATCAGAAAGGATTTTTCTAGTGGAAAGACTACAAGCTTCTAATGTTGCAAATGAGCATTTCAAAGGTAATATCAAACAAATATACCTATAACCTTTTTAAAAAACTATTACGTGCAGACTTAACACAGTAACCCTTTCTGATATCCCTGGTTTGTATTTGTTCAGTAAGAATTTCCCAGCATAACTAAGTAAATGGATAACTAAGCACTATTCACTGCTAGTAAGTATTGGAGAATTAGCCACTGAATAAAAGTTTTTAATGCCAGTATTCCTGGCTTGTTTCATTTTTATTTGTGTTTGAGGTTTTCTTATGTCTCATTACTTACAAGTACCTTCTAATTAGTAACACTAGTCGGAAACATTCGTTCTTTCACCATATGATAGAGTTAGGCCCGAGACCTCTATAATACCCTGTGGTAGTATCGGTGGAGTTTTCCCAGGACCACTCTCAACTGCTGAAAGAGTTATGATAGCCACTTCCCGACAAGCACAAAATGAATTATTACAGCTCATGCAGATAGTACTTATCTGTGTTTCCATGCATACTTGGGGAAGGGACAGCACTGCCATTTGAAAGGGACACAAGTTCAAAATTTCCTAGGGTCAAGATAGGATCTCCAGGCAGGCCAGGACTTGGAAGCAGCAACAGCCTGCAGAAATGACGGGCAGTAGGAAACAAGCACCAGACACCAAGGAAAACCCTGTGTTCAGGCAGCCAATGGTAAAAACAAATCTCAGATATCTAGACAAGTTACCATTGCATTACATAGCAGGCTGAAAAAAAAAAAGCAGTATCTGTGATGTTGCAGTATTAGCTAGTGACTAGAACAACAGCCAAGTTTTAAAAGCAAAATGCTATTTAAGGATATTGAGTATTTCAATAGAAAATCAGAAGTTTTGATCTTTGTCAAATAACTGGGGAGACTATAAATGCTCAGTTGGGTACCTCTCATCACCTTTATCCTGCTGATATGGCATGAAGTGCCAGGGGAGGGGCTTCATGTCTCAAATATTTTTATGTCACCTGCAGGAGATTTTCAACATTGGCAACACAAAAAAATACAGATTAAGACATTGGCAACCCAGAAAAATACAGATTAAACTATTATTTTAATGCCACGCAAGACTAACATATTCAGCACTACGGTTACATCAGTCAAATCATGGCTCAGGGGAATATCACAAACACCTGTGTGTAAGATAGGAAAGAATTATGTTTTCCATCCATGTGGCTAACTGTATTCATACAGTATTAACACTAAGCCAAGCTCTAAGAAGACAAATTTATACCAAAAAAAGATATTTTGGAAAAAAGAGGTCATCTTTTACAAGAGAAGAAAATATCATGAGCTGATTTTCACTCATAAAAGCATTTGTCTTATTGAAAAAAATTACAAAAATGGCAAAAATTACATGTATGGATGGACACGTATGGATGTATTTTATCACACTCATATCAAAATAATCAGTATTTTACAAATTCAGCTGTAAATGTCTGATGAACTGAGCTTAAAAATGCAAAAAGTGCTAGCCATGAGTATAGGTGGTAGTGCTCTTTCATTAGTGATCAGCTCCCCACTGACAGACAAGTGCTCTGTTTTTCCTGAAGTGGTTGATATGTGGTGACGCAAAGTCTTTGTCAGACTAGGGGACAAACCAAAGAACTGTTGGAATAAGCTGATTTTACAATATGAGATCCCCGGGATCCTAACTGGATTCAGAAATAATGAAGCCTCTCTCTAATCACCTAATGTCACTGTTTAACTACTAAATATACATGCCAAGAAAAAAACAGAGGGTCTTAAAGGCTGTGTAACTATAAGGGGCCATTTACTCCATTCTTTCTGAATTTCAGTGTTTGACTCTGAATTCTTTGTATAAACACTAAGTAAACGAGTCAGTTTTAATCACTTCAAGGTGATAAAGGTTACAGTAAGCTGATACACTACAAACGACACTCGTTTACATCTTGAATATAATGAAATGATAGTTTATCTACAGTGAATTCTGTGGTTATCTGACAAAACCAGGTCAAAGGTTCCAGGCATTTTCTCCTGAAATTACTCAGTGCTGCCTCAAATGACTGATAATTGAAAGCAGAGGCTGGAAATATCAAATGTGGTAGGTGACAGATAAGCAGGAGATTAATGCAAGTACTCTGTTAAAAGACACTAAAAGGTCAGAGGCCTTAGGAATTAACTATTGTGCTACTGTGAAAAGACAGACATCAAATAGCCGTAGACACCAAATAACCATTTACCTCACTTTTAACTCTTCACTCCGGCATTCGAATTCTAGAAACACATTCTCTCTTCTACAATTAGACTGTTTAAATTAAATCAGTTTTTACAAAATAAGGCAACATTTTTGTGGGGCACATGAATAGCAGAAAAGATGTGATCCCAAAGAATAATTAAAAAAAAAAGCAACAAACCAAACACCAGCTATGCTTGGTGTAATTATGTTAATGAAGTGCATCAGAGAGAAGATTAGATGCTCATTCACCACAACATCATTCTTAATTGAGGAGACCAGATAACAGTTTTTTAAACATGTATTTTTAAGCTTTGCAACTTTGTTTCAGCTTTTACACTGTAGAAAATAAAAGTTAGTTTTAGAAAGGTTGGTCTAAGCACTCCTGCTTTAATATATTTAAT
Organism: Turnix velox; assembly: GCA_013400935.1. NCBI lineage: Eukaryota > Metazoa > Chordata > Aves > Charadriiformes > Turnicidae > Turnix > Turnix velox. The sequence goes on from VZTY01035250.1 coordinate 16,458, forward strand.
CTGTTTTATAGAATGGCAAGAATCCTGATCTGAACTCAGGGCTAGACACTGAAATTGACAAAAATAGTCACCTGTTCTTAAAGGAATGTTTGGAAACCAGAGATGGCTGCCTGATGCAGTTAGTGGAGAGATACCTCTGCTTGTTAAGACTCAGTTGTCTTGAGCCAGCCAGTAAGAACAGAAGGGTTTATCTCTATTTCCCCTCTAGTGATCTGCAGCCTCAGATTGCCCTTCCTTAGTCAAAGGACATTTCAGTCCCTATCAGCCACTTTCAGTGACCATATTGCAACTGTAAGGATACTGAGTAGCCCAGCCGTGAGACACTCTGGGCTACTGCACCAAAGAAATGCAGACATTAGGGGTCAAAATGAGAAAGAAATAAGTTTTTATTCCAACATCTGGTATTTTTAAAAATATACATTCTCTTGATATTAAGCATCCACTTGATAAACATTCACGTGAAGGTTTTAACTACAGAGCTTCAGAAACTTACATTTGCCTGTCCTCCTTTTAGCATAAAGTTTTCCTCTCTTTTTACTCATTTTCATCAGCAGGGTGAGGGAGGGCTGGTGCCTCTCTAACTAATTTGTGGTCATTTGTAATGGAAAGTGAGTGATATAGGTTTAATGAAGCACATCCTTGAGTACAACCTTGATTTACCTCTTCATCTTCTTCCCCAACCTGAGGAATTTTCCCAACCGCCTGCTGGGAAAGTTCATTATATGGGCTTCAGTTGCATCTGTCCTTGTGTCTTGTTGAGGTTCAGAATTTACCTTCTGAACTGACTCACTGGCCAAAATGGATCAGTTCATATTCAAAGCCCAAGAGCAGGCACATAAGTAACCCTTCAGATAAAAATGTAGGCAGAGTTTCAATAAAGGTGTCCCCAAAAGAATATTTCACACATATCCTGTCTCAAAGACAAGACTTGTTGTTGGAATCTTAATCCAAATTCCAATCCCTTTCCGTGTTAGGCTATCAGTGAAAATTTTGCTTAAATGGGGAGAGTAAGTATGCAGAGAATTTACTCTTTCTTTGTTTGGTTGGTTGGGTTTTTTCGTTGCAATAGCTCTGTACTTTAAGAGCTGCTTTATTGCAGTGCTGTGTGTTTGAGTTTTTCTGTATTTATTACTATAAGACTGGCTGTATTTAAAGTAATCATAGATTTACAGATGTGGCTTTGAAAGAATGAGGTAAATTGCTTTTACATAAAATACGCATTCTTATTAAATGACAAAGCAGAAAGGTCAGATTCTGAAGCAAGTTACACTCCTGTAAATTTAGAGTTATTTCACTAGATACTTTCAGTCAGTTGCAGATATGGATGACCAACATTTAGTTATTTTGCTTAGCTTAGGGACAGTTAGAAAATTTTTAATGAAATACTGTGCGGTTAGTGACAGTTTCAGTAAATGAAACATCACCTATTGTTTATTGAATCCAGATTTTAATGGTAGCACATCCTTCCATAACTGCACAGAATTACTGGACTTTTTAATTCAAGTCAAGATAAAGTCATTAGGAAAACTTTCAAACTTTCAGAGACTACAACAGAATCTAGAGAAAAAATGGAATAAAAAACCATAATTTTAAATTTTTAAAAGTAATAATAAATTCTTTTTCCAAGCACTTATGGGGTTTCCTTCTCTATCTTTCATAGAAGAGATGGATCTCAATATCACATGCTTTGTAATAAAAAAATTGAATATTCATGCATCTCACACAATCATTTAGTAATGCACCTTTTGAGAATGACCATAAAAGAAGTACTTTATTGCTAAAACTGTAAGCTTTAAATATTGCTGTTGTAGTCAATAAGATCTGATAGATTCTAACTAAAGTAAAAAATATGCATTTGGAAAAGTAAAAATATTTTGAAACACTAAATTATTATTAAGTTTGATTCTGCAATTATGTGATTTCTGCTTTCTAATCTACTCCAAACATACATACAAATGTATTCAACTTTAGTAAATGGTGTACATCAATTAGGCAAATAATGGAAGTGACAAGAACATGAAGAATAGAAGTGAATATGTAAAACAATAAATTTAATTTATTTTTCATTAATTGTCTGAAGAATTAGAGCTCAGTAAGTACTCAAAAGCTCTCAGCATTCACTCTAAGCAGGAAAGAGTTTTAAGGGATCATATACCAGTCCCTATACCAGTACAGACCTAAAGAAACGCCTTAACCAGAGGTGTAACTAAGCTCAGCTTTCTCATGTGTAACCTCCCAAGGTCTTCTGTGCACCACAGGACTCCCTGTGATGCTGCCTTGTTACTTCACACGGAGTAAAAGTGAAGTTTTAATGAAGTAATTGATCTTTATTCAATAGACAATGCTTTGCTGGAAAATTCATCAGTAAACATGTGTTAGTCATTCAGTTTACTCTTCTCTATATCTTCCAAGGCAAATGCACAAAACAAGTCAAAACAAGTGCTATGCCACATCTGCTCCTATAATAATGAAATGCTGGAAGGCTTTCAGTTGTTGATACAGAATACTAAGTGAAAAAGCAACACCCTGCTCTTCTTATACTGGTTTGATCCTGATCAATGCAACAGTAGCAATAAGTAAACAGAATAAAGAAACTGAGTTTTGGAATTGGGCAGAATTATGAGAGTCTATGGAACCTACACCCAGGAAGGGAGTAAACTCTTTGAAAGGGCTGACAATAGCAGGACTAGGGGTAATGGATCCAAGTTGAAGGAGGGAAGATTTAGGTTGGATGTTAGGGGGAGGTTCTTTACTAGGAGAGTGGTTAGATCCTGGAACAGGCTGCCGAGGGAGGTTGTGGATGCCCCGTCCTTGGAGGTATTCAAGGCCAGGTTGGACGGGGCCCTGGGCAACCTCATCTAGTAAATGTGTTTGGTTGGTGGCCCTGCTAGGCAGGGGGGTTGGAACTACATGATCCTTGAGGTCCCTTCCAACCCGGGTCATTCTGTGATTCTGTGAATTACCACAATGCTAATAGAAAAGATAGTTGACAAAGTGATTTCTCAAAATCTAGTTTTAGTTCTGTTTTCAACATCTTTCAACATGTTTTCCACATGTTTTCTGTATCTGTCAACATCCTGAATACAAAACTTTCATCCAGTTGTTCAGCTGTTGTATAAATTGTAGCAAAAGATACACTGCAGGCATGTGCTTTTATTTCCACTAACAGTGGTAGACTGAATCTCAGCTGAATCTTCCTCCATACATAAATTTTAAATTTCAAAATCCAGCTGGTCACAGCTTCTAGAGTTAATAGTAATAGATAATATTTGGACCTATTTTGTGCTAGTAGTAATAATGTGTGACAAAGGAGAACAGAACTGCAAACGGAGAAGAAAAACATCACATGCAGTAACATGTAAGAATGCTCTGATTTCTTCATTGTTTTAAGTTACACTACGTTACAAAGGCAGTCCAATCACAAATATCTGTTTTAAACACGTGCATCCTCTAGGTTTTAGGCTGTGCTCATTTTCATCAGAGATAAATAAATCTTGAGAGAATAAAACAGGTCAGAGGAAAGATCACTGTATTATGTAGTTCTGAGCTGATACATAGATAAATTACCTAATCTTTACACCACCATCCCTAGAATATTAATTTTGTTTGCTTTTTCAGTGATGTCTATTTTGATAGGATTTTGGCAAAGCCAGTACGTTTTGAGATCACCTATCAATAGACTTGCATTCTTTATCATCTTTAATTTTGTTTTTCTCAAATCATAGATTGTCTCAAAGCAAACTAACAATTATTCCCAGGTTTCTGACTGTGTGTGAAAGTCAGGATGTCAGATCAACACAACCTCAAGGTTAACAAATGACAGAAAGAAAGACCTCTCTTGGGTTCCACTGCAACTGAATAGGAGCAAAAGTTATACCTCTGGGATCCAATGGTTAGAAAATAGGTGTAAGTTATAACTGTTTTGACACTGTGAAAGTATACAGATGGAACATAACTTCTGAGAAGGGTGAAAGGGCATATATCATCATAGGGCAACTGGCAGGGGAGTAAAAGTTAAACATTAAAGCCCATTCTATCTTCCCACATCTCCTTAGTTCCTGCTCATGTTAACCCCCGGCTCCTTTCCACCCAGCAATGGCAAGACACAGAACAATTTACCATTCACACATGTTGTCTAATGAACTCCATCCACCTCTCACAGTGGAATTTGTCAGAAATGCTTCCATGGAAGTTGTATCTGTGTGCCAAACTGGATATGGCTATTTAAGGCACTATTTTCTGCAAAGCCTGTGTTCACATCTGAGTATTTTAACATTACTTATATCCATTAACTCTGACCAAACATTCCAGAAAAAAACAGTCCAGCTGTAACAACGATGAGGAAGGAAACTCTCAAGAACATCTCACTTAGAGAGCAGGAAAATACTTTATTGCATATAATAAATTTTAAATTATTTTGATGGGCTGTATTATAGAGAGGATATTCAGTTGCTTTGCAAAAAACATCTGATTGCAGGTCACATACTTCACTGTCATCTCAGAGTGGCTCAAATTTAGAGTTCCTGAGATTTATAATTAATGCACATGAATGTATACTGGCCTAATCATTGTACCGAATCATCAATTTAAAAATTAAAAATGTAGAGAGATTGGAATCTCAGTTTACAGAAATTCTTAGCCCTCATGGTTGTTTGCCATTGGTCAACACTAAGGACCCACCTGGAAGACCCCAAACAGTTGTGAGGCCAGAAGCACAGCAGGAATGAGGACCCCTGCAGACATTATATCCAGGAGGAAACAGGAGGAAGAATTGACAGGCAACTGCGTAGCTGTGATGAAGAGTGGCACTTCTAGAGAGAATGTTTTTAATAGCCAGTTTGGGAGCTGACTGTGATTTTAACAGCTTGTTATACTGACTCAAACCTCACCCTCTCCTCTGCAGCTTTGATAGTCTAATCTGACTGTGACTTTTTTCTCTCAAAAAGAGATTGTTTCACTTGTCTATCATCCCCCATATGGAGGAAATACCCTCAACAAGAACTAAAAAACTCCTTGAAAGAAACCTAAATCTTTCCAAAGCTGTTGAACATTTCAACCCTCTCTCATGCAGAAACTCACTGATTTTAAGTGAATTAAGAGAACTCTGGTTAACCATTGGCCATTACACCTGCACTGCCAGAGGTAAAGCAGCCTTCACAAAAAATATTTGTGCCATGAAAAAGCCCCGATTATCTCCAGATAACCTGAAGCTTACTCAACCTCAGACTGCATTTCTGATATTCTTCACCGAGTGACTTACAAACATACTACTCATAGAGGTATATAGAGGTGTAACACATCTCTGGAATATCAGAGGTGATATCCCGAACCTCGTGATATTGACTACAGTACTAGCTTTGGGATAAAATACTGACTTCTCTCTGCACCTAATAGTTCAGCTGATGGGTCCTGGGGCAAAATTTGGGTATCTTTCTAAGAAGATTTTAAGAATGAACCAGTAGTGGGAGTGGGAACCTGGCCACTGACATAGGACTTTTTTATTTCAAATGCATCCTTTTGTTACAACACTATTAAGAAATTTAGGCATGCATTTTGCAGCATCTGATCAGCTTTTGAGTTTGCAGATATTTGCTCTAAATCTGTGTTTCTACTAGATCTTGAAATGACTAACACCCTAAAATTTGGTGATAGGTAGGCCTGGTTCTCTTTTTCAGTAATTTAGAACCATCTGTTTCCCATCCACACAATTGCAAGCATCACAGTGTTTTCTTTCAAGGGCTTGTTTTCATTCCCATTTTGATGAGAGTGCACTCCCTACCCACGAACAAGCTTAAGTAGCATGGTTTAATGGAATACAAGGTAAATCTCATTGATCCAAGGTGATGCAATGTTAATAAAAGTAGTTTAATTCATGTACCATCATGCAGATGGCAATGTAAACACAGGATATAAGTTACTTCAAGTTGTGCCCACAGAGACAAGTTTTCAGTTTCATTTCATTTCAGTTTCATTCAGTCCCATGTTGAACATCTTTTACATTAGATATCTCCAGTACACATACACACACACTAATAAGCACATCTATTGCATTTTTCCATTTTTAAAGATTGCATACATATATGGAGAAAAAAACCCACAACTGCTGTGAAACCCAAATGAGGAACAATGTGTTGTTAATCTTAGTGACATTGCTTCCATTCTGACCCAATGAATTGCAACGTGATCTCAATCTACTTGTTACATCTTTCTATTACTCTGTATGTACAAAATAAAAGTATATATATATATCCATTATATAAAATATAATTTTAACATATGTGAATTTAAATTAAAATGTTATATTACATATAAAAATTCGTCTCCTTGTATATGTGATGCCATTATGACATTCAGCCTCAGTAAACATGATTATTAATTCATCATTAAAGAAATTATGAAAAAAGATTACTTTTTGGTGACCTATATGACTAAAATAGATGCTTATTTTGAGAACTATAAGATGACATTTGTAAAGGAGCACGGCAAGGAATCTAAGAGAACTTTATTTTGAAATAATACCTAATTTTAAACTACTGTGATAGATCAGGGACAGATCAGGTTACTCAGAGCCTCAGCAAGCCTGGCCTTGGATATCTTCAAGGATGAGGTCTCCACCACCTCTCTGGGCAACCTGTTCCACTGTCTCACCACCCTCATGGTGAACACTCAAGTCCTTCCATTTTTCCATATGAAAAGCATTATAAAATAAGAGTTTGAAGTTGCTTTCTGAGCCTTTAGAATACTCATTTTCAAGAACTGCATTGGTTTCTGTGTGTTGATTTATTTTCATTTTTGTTTTTCTGGAACTACAGATAATTGCTGCTCTTTAATGAAACCTTAGATGTGCCCATAAATCACCAGCTCACAGAAAATCTCAGAGCAAGTATTACACAACTCCCCAAAAGCTCATGGGAACTGGCAATTCTATGGAAGCATAAGGAACTCTGAAATTTTGGAAAACCACAAAGAGATCATTTGTGGTGACAGAGGCATTTCTCTTTAATATCCCCCTCCATGAACCTCAGCCCGTGCAGTACTGTTGATAGGACTCTCACTCCTTCGTTGCTCTCTTTGAAGAAAGCTCCAAGCTGAGAATGAGAGAGTAGAAACCTATCCCAGAATAAAAACCAAAATATGTGATTTTATTCTTAGAGGTGCCCAGGATTCTCAGTAGAAAGGGAACATTTTAAGGTGCCAGTTTTGCAATCAACTGGACAAGGCACAGCCCTTACTGACCTAACTATGAGATTACTCAGCACCTCATACCACTGAATTCTGTTGTTGTTTTACTCTTCAGCTCTTTGGAGCAGATCCATAAACTCTCCTCCTTATTTAAAAATGTTACAACAGCATTTAATTAAGTACAATTAACAAGGAGGTCAAACTGTCATCTGATAAACACTGGCCCAAACTGACAGCTTGAAAGGTCAGGGCTGCTGAAGCCATGTAGTATTGATGGGGAAGAATATTATGATTTAAGAGGGAAAAAATCCCAATGACTAAAACTGCAAAGATTTACATGCTTTCTATATTACACACACAAAACCATGCACACAGGCTGATAGGCATGCACACATGCCTCTAAAAGGCACAAATCTACACTCTCAGAACAAGAGCTAGACTAACCACACACCGGTCTCAGTTTAGGCACTTTAATTCCAGTGTTTCTTCTTAATTTTTATTATTTTATAAAGCTGTCTGTAAATAGCCTTGTTGCCCTAAAATAATGCTTGAGATCACCCTGAGGAAATGCAAGGAATTGGGAGGCCTGAGGAGCAAGGAATTTTTACAGAGTCTGTAGCTTGAGTAAAAAGAGGCATCATGAGGAGATGTTCCAGTGCACTGCAAGATCAATCACCAAGAGAACAAGAAAATGAAAATCAATATCGATGTATTCAGCCATCCTCATTTTAAAAACTGATCATAAAACAGAGCAACAATGTTTTAGGTCTCTATCTCTTCATTTTTTTCCTGTTTGGCTGCCCAGATATTTCATTGCCCACCTTTCAGGTTCAGCCTTGGCTTGGGCTGTAACACTGCAGACCCACTGCACAGCCTTGGCTTGGGCAGACCCACTGCAAAGCATCTGCACACATTTCATGCATAAGACAGTAAGGTAACCTGTTCAGGAGCAGCAGATTAACATCCAGGAGGATGAGCATGTAGTTATTGACAGATAGCCGAGCTGAGATAACCTTGGGAACAACCTTACCAAAGCTATGTACCGGATGGATCTCAGACACCATAAATCACCACAAAGACTACAATTGTCATTGTAGTCCAAAACCAGTATATTATTGTTTTGAAGTGCCTTAAAGTTGAATTCTCCACCTATATTTGCTCCACACTTTTAAAAAAAGGGAAGTTTTTAAAGGATATCCTTGGACAAATTTTTATTAATTTATAGTACTTACTCCATATTATGAGTACAGCTTTCCCAGATAATTTGAATGTAGCTTCGTTTATTTGCTCATGACTACAGCCAAATACATGAGAATTAGAACAATAACTGATTTAATAGACACAGTCTACAAAAGGATAGAACCACATAATCGTTGAGGTCAGAAGAGATGCTTAGGTTCTTACGAGATCTGAATGGGTAATACTGCTAGGTCAAACACAAATAAACTTAACAGAAATTTCAGCTATTCAAATTCCTACCTCCTTCTAGTTCTGCTCGAGAAAGAGGGCCAGGTGGAATTTTGCTCCTGCAAAGCGCTAATTTGCCAGATAAGGATATAAAATCATTAGCTGTCCTGATAACTTTTCTAGGTTCTGACTCATTTGTACTCATTGTCCCTGTTTGCCCTGTGTAACAGTGGGAAAAAAGTAAAGCCGTGTTCTGACAAGGTACCACATATACCACCAAGTTATATAATAGCTGTTGATAAAGTCAGGTTCTTGATCTATTGCACTGAAGCAATTGCTGAAAAAGAGTTGGAAACTAAACATTTGGATTCAGTTTCTGGAGCAACTCTCAATGCTAGTGGGAAGATTCTGAGTGGAGAGCTGAACTGTAAACCTTCTTTTCTACTTGCTTTACAGTCACTTATTTTGTACAGAAAAAATTCATAATTCAGTACAAACACAAACCAGCTCCTGCTTGGTGTACCCCACCCATGAAAATAATGTAGTTGTCAAGGTTGACAAGTTCTGCTTGCTGTAACATTTATGTGCTTTATAGGAAATTTTTAACCATTTTAAGAGATGAGCAAATGGGGAAACCCCATGGCCTCCCCAATAAAATATGAACTTTAGGTGCAATGGAGTACTCATAAATATGACTCAGAACAAGGGGATTCATTGTTTCTCCCGACCCCTTTTAGCTGTTCCTCTGATCTCAACCTCTCTGTGTGCATCATGGCAGCCCGCATCCTTTAACCTGCGGTTTTTAAAAGCTTGCTTCTGTTATTTATGGCTGCAAATGTTAGTAGCCTGCCTGTGTACTCCCTGCACATGCATACTGAAGGGTGATGGGAGCTACATTTTATTTTGCAAGGACAAAAAGTTTTGCCAGGGGATCCAAGTGCTCAGAGGTGGGTTGAGGCAGTCACTCTGCCACCAGAGAGAAGAAAACTGCTTCATTCACCTGCAAGTTTTGCCAGAAGAAACTTATACCTGGACTAATTTTGTCTTTCATTTATTATCTATGCTTTTATGTTCTTTCAGGTTTGCCCTTTCTCTGTCCATATGCACCTTCTCCCTACCACAGCAATCTTCCCTCCACCTTTGTAACTCTGCTGGCGAGGGAAATCCTCCCAATGCTACAGCATCACTCTCATGTAAAGCACAAAGGAGCAAGATTAACTCTCTCAGTAATACCAGTTTCTACAAAGTCTTTCTCTGCTATGAGACCTTCCCATGCCCAGCAGGTATGTGTGCAGCTCTGCACTTTGGCTATTGCCTCCTAAGAAGAGGGCTGTGCTCTCTGTAAGGTTCTGTCCTTTGCCATTTTTCTCTCATGCCTGTTTTCATTCCTTCTATCTCCACCTTTTGCCCTGTTGCTTGGTCTCGCCACTTTTTGGCCTTTAATCCCTCTTGCAATCAAATACCACTGACATAAAAATGAAGTTCAGTTACCCTGCCTGGATGGCAGAGGTTGGAGACAAGGGAAAAGACAAGAAGGAGAAGACTGGGAGAAGTGTGGGAAATAATTATAAAGTCTGGTAGCAGCCAGAGGTCTCGTGATGTCCTGGGGAGCCTTTCTTTATCTGGAGGCTGCAATTGGCACTTCATTAAACTGTTCATTTTCAGCTATGCAGAAATGCCAAATGACACCTCAAATGATCAGACTGTGATCAACCAATTTGCTGCAAAAATCTAATAGTTTGTGGGCCTGTGCAAGCAAGCTGAAAGGAACTTCTGTGGCAACAAAGAGAAAAAAAGGAACTGCCCATGTCATAATTACCTCCATAACTCAGGCAGTGAGTAGGCAGGTAGCCATGGTAAAATTCTTTGCATAATTTAACATTCAGATGAAATAATAACAGGAGCAATAAGTGTGGGAGATCACATATGTGCCAAAGTTGTCCTGCTATTTAAGCAAATAAGCCTGGATTTAAGAAGAGAACCAAGAGGTTCTCCATCCTCTGCGTGGCAGGCAGATTCCACCTCTAGTACCCTCTGCACAGAGATATCTCCACAAGCCTTCTCTTTCATGGCTAGCCAGAGTCACTCAGAGATTGTGTTTTCCTGGGAAAATATGGACTGTACAATACATACAATCCCCACAACCCCACCCAAAGTCTGTGTTTAGTCTGGAAAGGAGCGCTTTGTAAAGAAGCAGAGGAACTGGGTCAGCTGTTCTTCCCAATGGGAAAAATATTAGCAATAATATGTATTTATATATATCCATACATATACATAGCTTTTCACCAAGCACGTCTAACCATCTGCTAAATCAGTTTCTCTCCAGTTATCTGCAATTTCTTTCAAATCTGTCGGCAAGGGAAGTCAGACAGTTTTATACCACAGTTAATGGAGAGCTTGACATTTTTTTGTCTGGGGAGATACAATAATTTACTTGGATTTAGAGTGTTAACTTTGTCAAAAATTTAATTGACAGTTATAAAAACATTATTTTGTTAGATGATACTTATGGATCACACACAAACCTATTTTTTGAGGTAGAGCTATATAGTTCATAGGGTTCATGTAATAAGAGAAATTTCAAAGGAGATATAAAATATTTCAAAATAGAGCAACAAATGTAGTATAATTCCAAAAAGGAATATGGAGAATATTACTTTCTCAGCATTAAAAACAATCCCTAACAACCTGCTCTGCCATCACACAAAAACTGGTTAAAACTGCCTAATGAATTGTAAGGATTGGGTGAGGTCTTTTAGGGCATGTCATTTTGGAGGTAAAGTTCTTTTGTTCTGTAAATAAACCTATTTTGCAAAAAGCTGTCTTAATATTTAATTTCATTGAGTAAAATTATTTAAGATTATTAAGAATATTTTGTCTAGCTGACAAAAATTTCAGTAAGGTTAAAAAAAATCTTAGGATTTCAAGATGTGAAATGAAATCTACTTTGAGTGAAGACTAAATTAGACATGCTTAATCTGATTTGCTTTAAATTTTATGTACAAGAGTGAAAAATGTGATGACATTGACGTTTTGTTGTCATTCAAAAAAAAAACCTTCACACGTTTTCTCATTTTTTCTCAGTATTGATCCTCAATTAAAGATGTGTAGTCTATTTGTTATTTAACAGGCTTTATCTCTGTAATAGCAACCCTCTGTCCAAGGCAAGATAATAGCACTATTTCCAAAACTTCAGTTAAGCCTGTGTCAATATTTTCATTAGAAGCCTGCATTTAAGGGACTTAAAGTGGACTTAAATCGCCAAGGTGATTCATGTAAGATTAAAATTGAGACAGCAATATCTGAAATCCAGGGGAAAAGAAGGAAAGAAAGA